>JADDTR010000022.1:283541-531816 GCA_015345905.1 Aotearoamyces nothofagi
CCCCCCCCCCCCCCCCCCCCCCCCTCTCTCGCGGGAACGAGGCTTGGGGGGTGAACTGGAGATTCAGGGCGCATGATATGATTCTGGCGCTCAGCCGTTCATTGGCTGGACGTGTGCCGCGGCAGCTCTCCGCGGGGTGGTGGTGGGGATCTCGATGTCTTCGGCGTCGCTGCTCTCGTCGTCCCGCATGTCGTCGAGCATCTGATCCATGTCGTCTCTGGGCCCGCGGCTGCCGTCCGCTCCCCTCCTCCCGTCTGGGGCTGTCGCCGATCCCGATCCCGACTCGCTGTCCTCGCTGGAGTCGATGCCGGCAAACCCGACCCGGCGGACTCGGGGCGTGTTGAACCCGGCTTGGAGGGGGCTCTGGAGCTGGGATATCTGCCCTGGCGGGGGGAAGTGTCCCATGGCGCTCGGATTGCCGGGGCTGCTCATGAATAGCAGAGTTTCGATCGCATCGCGCTCTTCCAAGGACTTCTGGATGGGCGTCTGTAGCGCGCTAGCTGCGTGACTGGTCCTGCTGGGCGTGATGGGTGGACCGACGCCATCAGCAAGCTGGCTGTTCTGGCTGAGATCGGACGCGGTACGGCCAGATAAGTTTGGAGATTTGGAGAGGTTGGAAGTATGTGATCGACGATAGTTAGTTGTGTATCTGGCTCCTGGGGTAATATCCACTGCGGGCGCTAGCGATGGGTGCGATGAGCCCGGGGAAGTCGTCGGTCCTCCAACCTGTCTTTGGCTCTGTTCGCGCCAGAAGGATTCGTAGGTTCTCGAGGGCTGTCCATCCGTATACATAAGACGCCGGTGAGCATAAGGGATTTCCCTGGGGCTGTGGCCCGACTCCCGGGGACGGTTCTGTATATTAGCCATCGCTGTCCTCGGGGAAGTAAACATCTCCCGGCCGCCGTTGATCGTAGATGACGATGTGGGTGATCCAATTTGAGAAGCAAGAGACTCCACTTCGTCAATTGGCAAGGCTTCCCACCCCTTTTTAATCTTCACCATCGAGTACGAGAGACGGGTCCGTAGTTCAGAAGCAAGCTAGGAAGACCGTTAGTTAAGTGCACAGAATAGTAATGTGCCGATTATAAGCATGAGCTGAGCACAGTCTATGATAGCTACCCAGGGGTGCACCGGAGCCGATTGGAACCAGTAGAAATTGCTAACTGGCTCCGGTTCTCAAGAGACCGCTTCAAGAACGGAGTTCTGTCCAAAGAGAACTGTTTATAGCAAACGAAGCTGGAGAGAGCATTCTCATTGCTTGACAATCCCGACAAACAATACCTAGTCTTGACAGAAGAAAGGGGCCGTATATACCTCGCGACTGCTCAAGGCAGATGATGCGGTACTGACCGAACTTGTCGTTCGTGAATGCCGGCCGAACGGGCCGAGCGGTGGACTCTCAGGCGAACTGGAGTGGGAGGATTTGACGTAGCCATCTGCGGTTCTCTTCTGGCCAGCATTTGTCGCAATAGCCAGCTCTGGCTGAGAGTTTTCTATGCGTACGAGCGGTGGCTGCGGTGCTGCGAGCTGCGACGGTTGCGAGAGCTGCGACTGAGACTCCTGGGATGACAAGCTGGCCGAGGTAGGCGGGGTCGAAGGCTCGAGCGCCGTGGTTTGGGAATCGTTGCTGGAACTCGATACTATCCCGGCAGATGCGCTGACGCCTCTGGAGTCTGCGCTCTTCGCCACGGGAGCTTCGATGCTGGGCGCCGTCGCGCTGTCGCGGGCGTTTCGCGGCCGGTCAGAATCGTCGTCATCTCGCGACCCGGGACGCGAACTCGTGCCAACCTCGCGCAGAGCAGCAATGGCAAGGTCGTGAGCGTCCATCATCACCAAATACCAGTCGCGCGACGACGGTTGCTCTACTCAAAGAGCCGCAGTGCAGAGGTGTTGTTGTGGGCGGGCGACGGCCGAGAAAGAAGACTTCGAGAATGCAGAATCCGAGAACGGCGATTTCAGGCTGCCGGTCGCGAAAGAAGATCGGGCACGGAGAGAGAGAGAGCAGCTACGCGGTCCTCTGTCCGGGGCACACGCGTGGTCGCAGGTCGGCCCAATTGATGGCTCGGTGGACGCGGGAACGAAAGCCTGCGGCATGAGAAAGAGAAGAGAAGAAGAAGGGTATCAGGGAGTTTTCTTCGCCCTCCAGGGACGAGAGAGAGAGGTTACATGTGCAGCTGTTGATCTCGGCGCAAAAGACGTGACTCGAGGTGGGGCCATGCGTCCTGGCCTTTCTTGCGCGTGATCACGTGGACGCTCACGCTAGCTCGCTATTGGCTTGGCTGCTCTTTCGCCACGCCATGTGACCTCTGTAGAGGCAACGCGTGTCGCAGAGCGCTCTCCTACAGCAGTTCAAGGCCAAGAAAGCAGTCCAACACAGCAACAGCAACAGCAAAATGATATAAAATTGACCAACTCACTCCCTCGAAATCGTAATAAACAGGCCGCCTAGCTAGTGCAACGATACATACATACATACATACATAGCACTGCTCTCTCTCTCTCTCTCTCTCTCTCTACCTCCTCCAATCCGGCTAGCCATCTTCCAGCCATCTTCCAGCCCTCTTCCAGCCCACGCAAAAGCCCCCCCCCCTCTCTCTAAAATACAGAGAACCTCCCCCCCCCGTCGTCCCCCACTGCAGTGCAGTGCAGTGCAGTGCAGTGCAGACCACTGCGAGAGGGCCGGGCAGCCAGCTAGCTAAAAAGACGCATACCGTACGAGCCCACCCCCAAGCACAAAAGTCCCTCTCCTCCCTCTCCTCCCTCTCCTCCCTCTTCTCCAACTCCCACCACAGAGTACCAACTCCCACCAACTCCCACCAACTCCCACCACAGAGCACCACAGGGCAGCTAGCGCCATGAATAACCCCTCCCCCTCCCCCTCTATCAAGATATATACAGCTGGTTTTCATACCCTGCGCTGGCGCTGGCGCTGGCGGCGACTCGTCGTGCTCTCTGTTTATGTGTAGAAAAAAGGAGGGTGCGCAGCAGATGTTGTTGTTGATTTGTGTCTTGTCAACTTCTTCTCCAACTCCTACTACAGAGCAGTACAGAGCACCACAGAGCAGCACAGGGCAGCTAGCGCCATGAATAACCCCTCCCCCTCTATCAAGATCAAGATGCGTGGGTTAGACTGGTTTTTCGTACCCTGCCCTGCCCTGCCCTGCCCTGCCCTGCCCTGCGCTGGCGCTGGCGGCGACTCGTCGTGCTCTCTGTTTATGTGTAGAAAAAGGAGGGTGCGCAGCAGATGTTGTTGTTGATTTGTGTCTTGTCAACACGTGCTTCACCAGCCAGCCAGTCCATCAGCCGAGGGTGGTTGTGAGCTTCGAAACTGTGGCCAATATCCATACGTCTCAAGCGTTACTTGACAGGATGCGTTAATACAGCACTGCGAGTAAACCACGAGCTCGGCATTCATTCATCACAGTTGTAAAGTTCTGGAGGGATTTATACGTATAGAAATCTATAGAAATCTATAAAGGTATAATCTTATCTCCAAGCCAGCCATCCTATCGAACAAGTCATGCTCCAGTCGTCCAACACGTCATACACTCCAGTCGTCAAACAAGTCATGCTCCAGTCAAACTAATCAGCAATCAACTTGTAATCTAGACTCCTGGGTTCTGGGCAGCAAAGGCAACACCCTTTTCGATGTTCTATTACCGCTCAAGTTAGCAAAGGCTCATCTACAGCAAGTAATAACGCTGTAGTAAACATACCTTCTTCAAGTCAATTAGAGCTGCATCTAACAATTTCTGCTCTTGAGGATCAATCTTCCCAACCTCGTGGATCTTCTCAACGCCGTTAGGACCAAGTTCAACCCTGCTGGCGAAGAACTCAACACCCTGGTCCTTGTATAATGGGCTGTCAACGAAAGTTGGCTCCACAACACCCTTCTGGCCCTGAGCAGCCTTCAACAGGCTCTCAGCAAAACGCGCACCTGCCATGGCCATGGATAGAGTGGCGGATCCGGCGCCATCCTTTGCCTTGACGACCTCGTCTCCACCAAATTGCACTCTGTTCAACAGAGCAGCATTGCCGACCAGATCAGGGTGTTTGCTTTGGGAAAACAGAGGAACAATTGTGACACCAGAGTGACCTCCAACAACGACAATGCTCTCGTCTGCTGGGTCGGTCTTCTTGATCTCAGAGACGAATCGGCTAGCACGGACAACATCGAGGGTGGTTACACCGAAGAGACGCTTTGGGTTGTAGACGCCCTTGCCCTTGAAGATCTCGGCAACAATGGGAACGGTCGAGTTCACAGGGTTCGAGATGACGAGGATGTTTGCATTCGGCGCAGAAGCAGCTGCTGCCTTGGCAAGGTCGCGGACGATGGATGCATTGGTGTTGAAGAGATCGTCGCGGGTCATGCCCGGCTTGCGGGGAACACCGGCGGGGATCAGAACAATTTCTGCATCCTTCAGGGCCGCGGCAAGACCAGATGGTGTTGGGTCATAGCCGGTAACTTTCGACGCAGTATTGATGTGGCTGATATCGGCGGCGACACCTAGCGATAATCTTAGTTTATTGCTGATCCAATTGCCAATTGATTTCGAGCTGTTGCTTACCTGGTCCTCCACGGATATCGTACAGAGCGAGGTCTGTAACGCGTGGGTTGAGCTTCAAAAGAAGGGACAGTGGCTGCCCGATGCCACCAGCGGCACCGAGAACAGTGACCTTGGAGAGCTATAGAACATGAGCAATTGCAGCTTCAATTGGCAGCCGGGTGCAAGATGTTGAGCTGTGGCTTCGCAATACTTACATCTAATGCCGAAGCAGAGAAAGCTCGGCGCTGAAGAACGCCAATAACCCTACGTGATGCAAACATGATTGATGCGGGGAGAGTAAAATTGATGGAGTGGAGAAGTGTGGTGTTTGACGGGTGAATGGGGAACCTGAAGTTTAAGTAAGAGCTGTTGAGAGCACTACGGAAGCGCGGACTTGATTGCCGAGATGACCCTTTTAGCACGTAGACCGAGCCTCGTTCCTAAGGTGCAACATCACGTGCGACGCGTCATGGCCGAGGCACCCGAAGTTCCCGGCCGTTCGTTACATGCTATTCTCGCATCTGCAGTCTTATAATAACAATGGGATTACAAGTGCTAATGATACGAGTTGAAACTGGGTAAATAGATTGAGTGCCGTCGTTGTGGTGACGGGAAGACAGAACTTCTAGCTAATCTGCGCCCCTGGACCGACCTGCAATTTTACCCGTTCAGCTGCAAGCAGCAGCAGTCCCATCAATTTTCAATTTTATAATACGAATACTTTTTTCCCAAAATAACTTCTATCCAGCGGCCGTAATACCATAAGTCATGACCCAAGCAAATCAAGTAGAGGAGATATGTTTAGCGTGGCCCTTCTCAGCCCTGTCATTGTCGTCGCCGTCAATGCCGTCGCCGTGATGGATAGCTTTCTCGACAACATCTTGTCCTGCAGCGGCGCTCATATCCTCGTCGTATTCGACACCAAGTTGACGTTTTAGGTATTCGGGACCAAGGAAGGCCAGCAAGATGGTGTATCCGTAAACACAGCCCTATTCGATTCATTAGCGTTTGCTAAATGAGATATCTGATGTGAGAACCTACCATGAAGATGCAAATAACCAAGCCGTAATTGTAACGCTTAGTGGTACCCTTATCAGGGAGAGGGAATCGACTGCCAAGGGTTGATTCGATGGTGGACGAAGCTGAAGATATAAGATTACCTAGTTGGGAGGCTGTACCGAGAACAAAGGTACGGAAGGAACCGGGCGACAGTTCCATGAGATGGATTGGGACGACACCCCAAGCACCCTGGACGCAGAACTGCTCGAAGAATGCAGCAGCAATAACGGCGTTGGTAGAGGTAAAGGTGTATGGATACAGCAAGGCACCACCAATAAAGCAGATGAAGATGATAGAGAAGCGGCGGCCAAAGATCTGAGAACAGTAGCCAACGACGGTACCGCCTGTCATTGCGCCCAAGTTTGCTACGACTTGGGTAATCGTGACTTGGTTGGGAGTGAATGAAAATTGGTTTTGGAGCATGACAGGGTATAAATCTTGGGACCCGTGCGACTGTTATGATTATTAGCAGTTTCAATGTGAGAATTATGAATCAAGCCTACCATAAAGTTGAAACCAGCCATGAGAAGAACGAGGTATGTTAGAAGCAGCCAATGCCTCTTCAATGCGATCTTGCCTTCGGCGACGAAAGTATGCGCAATGCTTCCACTAGCATTTCGTACTGCTTGTCTCTCCCTGAAGGAAACGGTCTCGGGTAAAGAAAGTCTGAAAAGAATGATCAAAACTGGCGGGCAAGCGCCGAACCAGAAAAGCGGGCGCCAGCCGTGCTTGGTTGTGTCAACAAGACCACGCGCAAAGGCGGTAGCAAGGAGGTAGCCGAAAGAATATCCTTGTTGAAGAATTCCAGAGATTATGCCTCTGGCGGCTTCAGGGCAATCCTCGAGGGCGGTGGCGGTGGCATTTCCGTACAGACCTCCCATTGCAATTCCAAAAAGAGCACGGCAGACGAGGAACGACTTGTATGAATAACAGAAGCCAGTGCCCTTCAAAGATTAGCACATGCTCTGCTGAAGGTTGGTTGACGAAAGGTTCTTACCAATTCAAGAATGATAAATAGAACATTGTTAATGATAAAGGGCCACTTTCGTCCATACCGATCTGCTGCAATACCGAAGGTAATTGCGCCCACCGATCGCAACATCAAGACGAGGGTAATGCCTGCACCAGGTCAGATTTTACAGAAGCGCATCTGCCACAGCGTTTTGCTTACCCCATGTGATATCAGTCGTGGTCTTGCCGAATTCTGCAGCAAGTTCCTTTACAGTCAAGCTGACAGTGAAGAAATCAAAAGCATCCCACGTCCAGGCAGTGAACCCGACAAAGAAGAACGCCCACTGCTGCCGGTTCAGAAGCCCAAGTAGCTTGAACGGGTTGGGCGCGTCATGGAGAGGCGGCTTGAGAGTTGAGAATCTGGTGCCCAAATAGCGGCTAACACTCATCTTCTCCTCGGGGGCGGCTACAGGCTGCTGCGCGGCCGTCATGTCGGCGGTGTGGTTGTCAGCCATGCTGGCGAGAAGGAGGGGTTGAGGGTAAGAATAATTCTATGTACTATTGCTGTACACACGTCAGTTCCTGTACAGATGTCGCGAGCCTGGCCGACGTGCTCCAGAGATGCGGAGAGTGCGGGGAGAATGCACACAACGAACGCGGGAGCGGCGCAAAGCATACCTGTGAGGTTCCACAGCCTGGAGGCTTGTCTCGAGGCCCTCTTGATGATAGGAGTCGAGAAGGGTAATGAAGATCGTGATGGGGGGAGCAGGGCCGGGGGTTTAAATAGAGACGGACGGAGATGGGAGGGACGAGGGGACGAGGGGGATGGAGGGGGTCGGAGGCCAGGTGGGAACATCAATGCACTTGTACTTCTCATGGCAGAGACAGACGCACGCCTGCAGCTGATCCGCTCGGTGGCTTTCCCCAAATGCCCTAGCAGGCGGTGCAGGGGGGGGGGCAGATTGGACAGGTTAGGCAGGTCAGGCTGGGAGGTGCCGTCTGTCTGCACACGGAAGCAGCAGCGGTGCTGTCCAGTGCCAGAGGCAGGGAAGGCTGGCTGGCCCTGTCACGGGGCCGCCAGCCACCGGGCCAATGACAGGCAGCAATAGCCGCGGTTCTGCGGGCGGCGGGCGGGCGACGGGCGACGGGATCGCGCACTCCTGCCCATCCAGGCCAGATGGCGTCTTCCCCGGCTCGTCTGCGCCAGCGTCGGCAGCGCCCTCGTCCCCCAGGCCCCCAGGCCCCCAGGCCCCCATCTCCCCAGCATGTCCCCGTCATTACCCTCCGCTCGCGACCTGGCCGCGCAGCCCCGAGGACGGCACGGAGGGCTGGGGCTGCACACTGCGACTGCGGGCTGGGTGCCATGCAAGCCTGTGTGCGGGTTATCGCGATCTGGACGGGTGTCTATAGGCACCTTGCTTCTGCTTCTGCCTCTACTTCTGCATATACTTCTGCATATACTTCTGCATATACTTCTGCTTCTGTTTCTGCTCCTGCTTCTGCGCTCCTTGCTGATGGCATGCTGTGTTGCAGACGGTGGTGGACGCTCGCTCGCGCACATCTTGCCAAGAGGCCCCGCACCAGCGCTGCTGCTGGCGTGGCCGGCGGGCGACGGCGGCGCGGGCGGGATTCGGGGATGGCGTGGCAGCGGCACTGGGGCGGAATGCCGGGGCGGGCCTCGGCTGGCCAATGGGGCCGCCGACATTGGCTGATGGCGGTCAGCTGACGCGGCGACGGCACCAAACTACCGCACGGTAGAGGGATTGGGATGGGGAGGAAGGGGATGCCAGTGGGTGCCAGTGGATGCCAGTGATGCCACTGGATGCTAGGCGGACCTGTAATCTGTCTGCCAGGGCATTTTCCCCCACCACACACTACAGGACAGGGCAGGACAGGACAAGTCGCACGGTAGCCCTATTCGCCTACTGTGCTGCATTCACGCACTTGCACGCCAAGGAACCCCGCCATGCGTCTGCTCTCCACCCAGCCCTCAAAGCTCGCCTCCTCACGTGCGCCCACGCCTCGACAAGCCTCGACAACTCGGCAAGCCCACGCGCTTCTTTGTCCTGCGCCCAGCGGCCCAGGCCAGGCGCTGGAGGGGCCGAAGACATACTGTAAGTATATGCATAGAGGCACCGTGCCTGACCGCGCCCACCGCAACACTGCGACGTCGCCCGGCCGTCGAAGCGTCATTGTCCTTCTGGCCATCCCGCCTGCCCATCCGGCAATGCCGTGGGCAGGGCTTCGCTGCTTGTCACGGGTCCTCTGGCCCTCAGCACGATGCCTTCCCGTCTCTACTGTACAGTCTCGTGAGGATCTCGGCGCCAGACCGCCAGAACTTCCATTCCTCCGCAGCTGCCGAGCCGAACCCCGTATATTCTCCAATCCCGCCCTCGGATGCCTCCCGAGCGGGCCCACCGCTGTCCCCGGGGTCTCCGCCATCGTTACGACATTCCCCGAGATTCGCTCCGGCCTAAGGCACAGCTAAGGCATCGCCAAGCCATCACTAAGGCGTAGCCTAAGGCATCGTTCCCTGGGGAAATGGAGGCGCTACGCGAGGCTTACCTTACCGAGTTGGGACAGGGCTCGATACGCGATGTTCCCTTCGTTTATTGCTGTCTGGTTCCTTGCATCTGTCATCTGTCATCTGCCATCTGCCATCTGTTGCCTCGCCAGCCACCCTTTTTTCCTTCCTTCCCCAACATCGTACTGTACAAGTGCATATCTCAGTCTTGACAAAGCTCCGTTGGGCAACAGTGCAACACCTAGGAAACGGATGCCAAGAGAGACTAATTATATTGGATGCTGCAGACTAAAACTACAACAATCCGCTTACGATGCCGAGTGGCATGCAGTACGCAAATACACTTACACAACAAGGCTTTGGGTAGAATCGGCTCGTCTCCTTCCATATGTTTCTTTACCCTTTCACTGTACAAGTACAACCCGCGATACTATGGCTCAAGGTAGCGAAAGTCTTCTCTCCATGAGTCTCCAAAACCGAGCATCCCGGAGTCGCTCATCACTTGCGCTCGGTTCCGAAGTTTGCTCCTCAGCTTCCGGGCAATTGCTGGCATTGTCGTCTTTCTCGGTGTCCCAACGCCCGTAGTGTTCTCGTGAATAGATAGTTTCTGGCATGTTTTCATCGCCGTTGGCCGGCCCAATATTCGAAGTCATTGGATGTATTGGGCCTTGTGAGACAGGTGGCTTGGAATTCTCACAGTCTTCGGCATGCATCCAAGTCGGACCGCCTCCATTCGGATATACAAGAGCTTCCCTCAAAGAAGCTTCTGTGGAAACTTTGACAGGTTGGTCTTGCTCTGCAATCGAATTCGGTTGGGTGTTTGGCGTTGATCCTTGCGCTATATCAGACTCCGAACTCTCGCTGTCTCCCTGAACGCCGCTGTACCTTCTTCCATGCTCACTAGCCATCGTTTCCTCGCTCTGTGGGTTCTGGTTTTTCTCGGTTGCTTGGATGCCGTCGCTTAGGAGGTCAGTACAATCCATTACGAGGTTAGAGCATTCATACATATCTTGTCCATTATCAGCCGCATCATCCATAACTGGGCGTTCTACGTCTTCTGCAGCCTCGTAGATAGCGGATAATGGCATATGGCCCGTGCTCGGTGCGCTTTCATCTTGCAGGCCAACTTCTATGAAACGACTTACCCGGCCCTGGGTAGGACGTTGGGCATCAGCTCGAGCAGTAACTCGGGTATTACCTCGGGTACTGCCTTGGGTATTACGGTGTCTCAATCGGCTTTGAAGAAAACGGATAATATTCGAGGTAGAATTCTCGGCCCGTCTCCAACCATCCGCTTCCGATTCCGCTTGCATTGCCTGTATATCTTGCTCCTGTCTGAAGAGCAACTCTCTTAGTCGTTCTCTTCGACCCCTGTCAAGAGCTTCTATTCGTCTATATGTTTCCTCATTGGCTATCAAAGGGTCGTTCTCAGGGTACGCGGGTAGTGGAATGGCTTGCAGCAAGGGACTGTTTCGAAGAAGATCTAGTAATGGCTGGTCATATGGGTTATAGTAATCTGCCCATTCGGAAACAACGACCACTGGGACAGGGTTTAATAATCTGACCCTTTGCTGATATTCAACATCACTAATCCGCGAATGCGGAGGAGGCGATGTCCAACACATAGTGCCCAGACAGAGCGTCTCTAGCAATTCTATAATGCCCTATGGCCGTACGCACACAGGACCCTGCCGAGATATCTGACAATAACCAAGAGAGGAAAGACGACGTACCCAAACCAGGTGCGGATAAGAGATGGTGCTGAGAGATCCTCGAAAGAATGTTCAAAAGGAATCCCATCCACAAACAAGCGAGTGATGGGTGGGTTATCAATATGGCGATTTGCGTAATGAAGCGAATGTTGGGTAGATGTAGATGTTGGAGAAAGAAAGAATGCAGACCTACAGGCTGGCGATATCGATACTGCGAGTTGAGAAGTATGTGCCTTCCCTCGCGTCCTTAATACCTACTTGGATCCGGTGGGCGGCATTTGAGGGTGGGATATTTTGTGCTGAGCAGCGTCGCGACTTCCCTATTGGGGGCGGGCGTACTCTGAGGATGGCTAAGTTATAGTTTTGAGATGAGAGTTGAGAGATGGTAGTGTCTGACCTACTCTTTTATGTCATGATGCAAGCAAGAGGCGATTATGCCCTCTACTGAGGGATGTTATCTTCGTCACGACTAGGCCAATGGTGTCGGAATGTCTCGGCCTAGTAAGTTGATACGGCCTGGCTCTTCTGGTTTCTTGTCGCATACTCTCGGATCATGATGCCTGATATTATCGTCTTCCAGCTTCGATCAAAGTCGTCTTGTCCCTCTGTCTAAGAACTCAATACGACCGGGCTCTTCCTAATTTCTGTCGCGCACTCTTGGATCTTCATGCGTCCACGTTCTCTGTTCATGGCAATTATCTTCAACCGTCAGCGTTTTCGCTGGCCCGTATCTCTCGATAACGCGGGAAGCGTTCAGGTATCTACTCATATTGAATGTGCTTTGTGAGTCTATCGCTGTAATGCCAAGGCTGGGGATAATGGCATTGTTATCGAAGGCGTTGGCAATAAAAGGATATGCTGGCTGGTCTATGTGAGGCCTATATCTCATTAGAACTGGAGCTTAAGGACCCGACTCTGAGTAAGTACAATCCAGGCTCATCACAGCACGGATAATGGTCATCAGCTAGAGTTAAAGCAGTGCGAGAGAAGTATAGGGATCTCGGTAGTTGGTTGTCAACCGATGTTCTAGCCAGAGTGCAATACTACGCACAGCTACTAGGTAGAGAGATATTGACAGAACAGCAGATACAAACCAGAAGGAGCCAACTCGCAGTCAGACACATCATCGACATCAACGATGGTACCTAAGCGCAACAGCCACAGCACATGCACAGCCCAGTACAAGTCCCCGCTGGCGAGTTTCCATCGCTCTACAATGATCACTGATCGCCAATAATCCAACCTCCCCCACCGACGTCGGCCAAGTAGCAATTGCTGACAACACAACAGCACATGACCTCTAGCATATAAAATTGTCTGGCCGCAGCGAAGTGGCCCGCATAACTGCGTGTTGGGTTCTGATTGGCAGACGCCTCCGCTGGAGATGGGTTCGACAGCGTTTCGTGCTGTGGTGCGCAATAACGTGCAATAACGTGCAATAACGTGCAATAACGTGCAATAACGTGCAATAACGTGCAATAACGTGCAATAACGTGCATGTCAGTTGGCCGAGAGTAAGCCCGAGAATCTGGAATGGATTGACTAAAAGCAAGAATTCAACGTTCAAATAAAGCCATGATATTGCGAATAACGGGTATGACGATGATTGGTGGAATAATTAAAAGAAATGTATGCCTTGGCGCCTGATGGCTGTTCTGTTGACGATTTTTTTTTGGAAAGAAACCAGTCACTGGGCTATTTGGTGGGCAATTCTGGATCTTTTAATCACGAGACTGTCACGAGACTGACTGGACACGACACTGTGCGAGATTACCACATGCAGTATCAGTGCAGCTGGCCAACTTTCTTGCGCTGCTAACGGAGCATTTCAGCGGTGGTTAGTTTGTATCTATAGGAACGAGAACTTTTCTGCTGCGCATGGCAGTTTTCTCGTTTAGGGATAAGGTATAGACAAACTTAAGAATGCTACGAAGGCTACGCGTGGGCAGTTACACTATAAAGTAATCGATGACAGTGGATGGGTTTATTCGGCTCCCACCCACCCGTCTTGGGGTTCCCTAGCGGGGAAGGGCAGAACAGGATATATCATCAAAGGTTTGCTTGCTTGCTTCCTCGCCTCTCCCAGAATCCCCTCTTGGAAGAAGACGCATCCAGTAGGCGCCTTTAGTAGAATGAGGGACCATAGGGTTCTGCGACATCTTCCCCAGACAGTACAAAAGGGCCAAGAGAGAGCTCAAAATAAGGTGTTTGGCGGTCACATCCACGATTCCCGATGGGGAACAGTGGTCCGCTGCGGGTGGGTCCCTCGCCCTCCAGCACGCGTTAGGCGTAACGGGGCGATGCCCGAGTTCGCTGGAGCATGAGTCTTCCTCAGCAGCTCGAGTGGAATCGAATAAGAATGGCATGTTCCCAGTGCGGACGGGATAATTGGAAACCCTATTCCTCCACTGCTCTTCTGCACCGAGCAACAGCGATATCAGGAAGAGACACCAGGGTGCCTGCCAATAGGATGGGAAGACATTTGATGGGGTTTCTTATTGAAGACTATTTATTTTGTTCCCTACTGTCGCTGCAGCCGAAGGCGACGACGACTTGTCGCTGTGCTGCCGAGTTATTGCTCGTAGACGCTGCTTCTTGGCCGTGAGCGGATCGCAGATCCTGGAGAGACGCAGCGATGGGGTTTGGACGGGCAAAAGAGGATCGTCCTACGCCGAAGGAGGTATATAGCTGGCGGGTGTATATGATTGCGCTCTTCGCCACATCAGGTAAGCAGCTCACTCTTCTCCTTGTTCGGTTCGGGTTCTGCCCGCCGAGGAGAATGGCGATGGTCGACTAGAGGACGATGCACTAACGTCGAGAAGGATCATGGATGTTTGGTTACAATAACGGAGTTATTAGTGGCTGTATCGTCTTACCTAGTTTCCATAGAGACTTCAATTTGCCTGCTACAACCACGACCAAGTATACAAACATCGTGTCCAATATCGTGTCGTTTCTACAAATTGGTGCGTTGGTTGGGAGCTGTCTGGTCTTTCCCGTCGTGAGGCGTCTTGGAAGGAGGATGGCTATGGTGTGTTCGGGCGTTACTTTTTTCGCCGGCACCTGTATGCAAGTCAGTTTCCCCGACTCTCGTGGTGGCGTACCAAGTACTAATAGGGTTGCCAGGTCTTCTCCGGCGGATCTCTTGATCTTATGTATGGCGGCCGCGCCGTTGGAGGTGTTGGTCTCGGCTTCATAACTGTTCTCGTCCCCATGGTATGTTTCCTGCCCCGTCTATCATGGTCTCATGTCCTGCTAAAGAGAGCATCGACAGCTGTAATGCTGCAAATGATCTGCGGATTATGTCCCCATCTACCTTCAGCGTACTAAGATTATATAACAGTATATCTCAGAGATCTCTCCTCCAGCAATTCGAGGCTCGCTTGTCGGTCTCTACGAGATCAACAATCAGATCTCCTCCGTCATTGCATTCTGGTGCAATTATTTCGTAAATATCGGGGTTTCATCTTCTCTGTCGCGCCAATGGCAAATTTCACTGTCTATGCAATTAATACCTGCAGGTATTATATGCCTTGCTGCCCTGTTTATCCTCCCCGAGTCACCGCGATGGCTCATTGAGCAGGGCCGCAGCGGAAAGGCCAGAGAGATCCTCAGTTATGTCCGCCATCTGCCTCCGGATCATGAGTATATAGCCTGCGAGATTGACCAGGTCGAAGAGGCTTTGCTGAGGCAGCGACGCTCGATGGAAGGCAAAGACCGCTGGGAAGTTTTGCGAGAACTAACATGGAAGGGAAACAGCAACCGCCTCATCATCGGCTGTCTGTTGATGTGGGGAGCCAACATCTCGGGTATCAACGGTGTTAATTTCTACACGCCCACCATTTTCGAATCCATTGGCTTTGATGCCACGTCCACGGTCCTGCTCCTCTCTGGTTTCTTTGCGATTTCAAAATTGGTCGCTACCTGTGTGTCGTTGGTCTTCTTTATCGACAAGCTTGGACGCCGGAAGTTGCTGATGATAGCGAGTTTCGGTGTCAGCGTGACACTATTCTATATTGGCGCTTTCACCACTGCCACTGATGGTGGAGGTGGGAAGAAGAGTGCTGGTGGCTGGGTTGCCATGATTTGTGTATTTGTCTACGCAGTAAGTCACCATCCTCTCTTCTCAGATCAGACCTCCTAACATTTCAGATGTCCTTCTCAGTTGCATGGAACGGCGTACCTTGGGTGTACTGTGCCGAAATCTTTCCTGGGAGATTAAAGGAGCTTTGTATGTGTATAACAACATGGAACCAATGGCTAGCGCAATTCATTGTGGCACGTGTATCGCCCTACATGCTCAGCTACGGAGTCGGTAGCATGTTTTACTTCTTCTTTGCCTGCTGTACCGTCGTCGCGGCCTTCCTAGTGTTCTTTTGGCTCCCGGAAACAAAAGGGCGGACCCTGGAGGGCATGGATGATGTTTTCGGAACACCGTATAAAGATGCTGAAGAGCAGAACTTGCGGGCTACGGAGCTGGGTGGGGAGGTTGTCAGAGTCAATACTACGGTTTGAGACTCGTGCCTGCGTGACGATTGGATAGCGTGGATAATTTGGATTCTAGAGATGAGTGATGGACGAATATCGAGGGCTTTTGGGGGCGTTGTGGCAGGTCTCGGGGCGCGGGCCGGCATTTACAAGATTGATGCTATATGCAACGCCATGGTACCAATGGAGTTCGGTTCGGATCTACCTGATAGGGGCCTCCATAACTAGTATAAGCATATTAATTCACTGGTTCATAGGCCTGTCCAAGCCAATCAGAGGGGCGCAGAGCTCCTTTATCAACAAGTGCAAGTGGTAAATATAGTAACATGTTATGTCTGGCCCTGGCCCACCGAGTTTTCAGCGAAGTCCCCTCCCCACATATTCCGATAAGATGTTACACAGAGGAGCTAACGCAGTTGTAGCCCGGGTGCTGCACGGCGGCAACCATCTGTGGTTTGTGATATCGGTCCTTCCTGTCGACGTAGTTTGCACCGGCTCATTGGGAGGTTTTTCACCACATTCCACGAAAGAGAATTCTCTGCTGCAGGGCCTCTGGGCCATGCCGCGGCCTGGGTGGAGATCACGAGACTGCCCGCGGGAGCCTCTCCGTCCATGCTGCACCGCCGTCGCCCGTGGAAGGTTCGAGCGACGGACAGAACGCACAGAACGGCTGGGCAATGATGTATGCCCCAAAGGCCGCACGCACCGCAGGCTTGGCCCGCAGATCTCGGAGGGCGCTGGCAGCGAGGAGGCCTGTGGCGGGCAAGATCGCGATGGCTGGACATGGGATGTTCGCTGCGCACAGCAAGTCACGGCATCCACCCAGATGCTGTGATGGCAGCCGCACCGCGCGCGCACCGCCCGCGCATCAGCCCACTGCCGCTCGTAACGTGAGTGCCGCATTCCATGATGTCACCGCCTGACTAAGCAGCCGTCGAGCGCGGTGCGCGCCGTGATTGGGCCCGCGCGCCCTCTGCCCGAGCTGCCGAAATATCTCCGCGCCCCTTTGGCTTTCCGGACGGCGGCTTGCTTTCGTCTCTGGACACGGCAAGGAGCCAGGCTCAGCAGCTTCCCGCTGTTGACACGCAGCTGCGCTGGACAGTCGAAGGACACTGGCGCCACTAACTGCAACGAGACGCAAAGATGCTGCAGCCCTCGACCTCAGCGCCCGTGTGGCTCCTGATCCGGCCGAGCACTCCGGGATGACGAGTAGCGGGAGCAAACCTTGGGATTTTCCATTGGGATATAACAAAAGGCACATTCCTCCGTCTCGATTATATTCAGGGTCACTCTTCGAACTGCATTGACTGACAAAGCGCCTGCTTGCTACGAAATGGAAGGTCCCGATACTCCCGACGTTCCTGACCCGTCCCCATACTCACCTACTAGAAGTTCTACCATCAAGACAACACATAGCAATCCATCGCAAGGTCCTTCGAATGGCGACTCTTCGAATGGCGGTCCCTCGGGACAAGGCCTTACCCGTGTCGCAACCAAAGAGGGGCCTCTAGATCCTACATTCGACGTTAATCTTCCCTATAATACTTTGAGCCGGCATGCCACCTTTGAAGAATACACCACCGAGAATCCAGCAGGTGAAATACCCGGACCCTTGGAGGAATCTTCAGATGGACCTGCACGCCGGGTCACGAGAAGTGCCACCGCCCGAACAGCGCACCTTGGCCGCACATCTAGTCGTTTATCCAGACGTCTCTCCCGTGTGGCCACGAAAGAAGGGCCTCTAGACCCGGCATTCGATGTCAACCTGCCCTACAATACGCTAAGTCGAGAAGCAAACCTCCAGGAATATACCACGGAGCACCGGTCTGGCTCGATCCCCGGACCTGTAACACCAGAGGGCAAACGTTACAGACTTGTCACGTTCGTTCCCAATGATCCCGAGAATCCAAAGAACTGGTCGAAAAAATACAAGTGGTATTGCACAATGGTGGTGGCGTTTACTTGCTTCACGGTGGCTTTTGATTCTGGTATCATCACGGCCGACACTGCTGGAGTTGAAGACACATTCGGAGTCTCGGAAGAAGTCAGTCTTTTGACCATCACACTTTTCGTTATTGGTTTTGGAATCGGTATGTTTACATGATGTAATATCTAACGCTTATGCGGCTAACAATTACCAGGTCCAATGGCGTTCGCACCTCTTTCCGAAATCCTCGGACGACGCATCATCTACGGATCTACACTTCTTGTCGCCGTCATATTCATTATCCCCTGCGCGGTTTCCCAGAACATCGGTACTCTTCTCGTCTGCAGATTTATTGACGGGATAGCTTTCAGTGCGCCAATGACGCTTGTTGGAGGCACGCTGGCAGATCTGTGGACAAACGAAGAGCGTGGGGTTCCAATGGCCATGTTCTCTGCTGCACCCTTTCTTGGTCCGGCGATTGGGCCCCTGGTGGGGGGTTTTCTTTCGGATGCCAAAGGCTGGCGATGGCTCTATTGGCTCCAACTTATCATCAGTGGTTTCGCATATATATTGATCGCTTTCACTCTCCCGGAAACTTATGCACCGACTATCTTGGCCCGGAGAGCAAAGAAGTTGCGGAAAACAACGGGAGAGAAGGACCACGTTACAGAAGAGGATCTTGACTTGAGACCACTGGGAGAGCGTCTGCGCATCTTCCTTATCAAACCCTTCCAACTGCTCTTGCTAGAGCCTATCGTTTTCCTTGTGTCTCTTTACATGTCTGTTCTCTATGGCCTTCTTTACATGTTCTTTGTAGCGTATGCTCCTCCAAATATCCCAATCATTGCAGCACGGAAAACTAACAACCACAAACAGATTCCCTATCGTCTTCCAAGAAGGCAAAGGCTACAGCGCAGGCATCACAGGCCTTATGTTCATACCCCTCGCGATCGGCATCATCCTCTCAGCCGCCCTCTCGCCACTAATTAACAAGCACTACCTCTACATGTGCAAAAAGTACAACGGCCGGCCACCGGCGGAAGTTCGCCTCATCCCCATGATGATCTCCTGCTGGTTCATCCCCATCGGGCTGTTCATCTTCGGCTGGACGGCGTACCCCGACCTCCTCTGGCTGGGGCCGGCGATCGGCGGCTTCCCGGTCGGGTTCGGCTTCCTCTTCCTGTACAACGCGGCGAACAACTACCTGGTGGACACGTACCAGCACCAGGCGGCGTCGGCGCTGGCGGCCAAGACCTTCCTCCGGAGCTTCTGGGGCGGGTCGGTGGTGCTCTTCACGGTGCAGATGTACCACCGGCTCAACGACCAGTGGGCCAGCACGCTCCTGGCCTTCATCGCGCTGGCGTGCTGCGCCATCCCCTTTGTCTTCTTCTTCTTCGGCGCGCGCATCCGGCAGTACAGCAAGTTCGCGTACAGCGAGGACGAGGAGAAGCTGCAGGAGGCCCTGGGCGGGCCGGACTGGGAGCGGAACCAGGAAGACCTGCAGAGGCAGATGAGCTATGGCAGCACGCCGTAGAAGAGTTCCCTTTTTTTTTTTTTTCTTTTCTCTGTTTGTGTCATCTTCTTCTCTGCGGCCGTGTCTGGGCGGGGCGTTTGATGGGTCCGATCGATCGATACGATCCTGGAGATGCACATGCGTCTCTTGTTTTGCATTTTTTTTTTTTTAGTTTTAGTTTTTAAGTCCCTTGTGGTTCTCGATTCTGAGCATCTCGCATGCTTGCAACTGGGTGGAGTCAGATTGTCAAAGCATAGCGGAAAGCAAAAAAGCAAAAGGCAGCCTCGAGCGAGCGAGCGCGGTTCGTTCGGACCTGATGCGAAATTACGGACTTGGATATGGATTTTTTTATTTATATATATATATATATATATATCTCTGATACCTGTAATCTAGAGCCGGGTCTGGTCTGGTCTGTCTACAGTGCAGACCTGGGGACGGAAAAAAAGACATGAAAATTAATAATAATAATATTGGAAAAACTTTGCTTTGCTTTGCATGTAATGTAATGTAATGTAATGTAATGTGATGTGTCGAGGGGTAGTAATGGGATGGATGGGATGGGATGATGGGATAAGTAATGGATGATAATCTGATACTTGCCGTCTCCTCCAAAAAGAAAAAGAGTCAAGTCAGTCAGGACCCGGCATGGGACGGATGGAACCCAACGCCATCACCCAAACACTCGACAATACAAATAAATGCCCAGGGCTAGACAAGAGACAGGCTCTAGGATACTGTAGCCTTCTAGCCCGGACCGCACGCACGCTCTCCGCCCCCCCCCAAGAGGTTCCAGAACAAACTAAAAGAGTAGAGTAGAGTAGAGAGTCTTCCAAGAGACAGGCTCTAGGATACTGTAGCCTTCTAGCCCGGACCGCACGCACGCTCTCCGCCCCCCCCCAGAAGTTCCAGAACAAACTAAAAGAGTAGAGTAGAGTAGAGAGTCTTCCAGAGCCCCTGAGCTGCTGGCTCCGTGCACGGAACGATGACGCACGCATGCATGCATGCAGTGGCGATGGGCTGGGGGCGGCCGCTTATTTTTTTTTTTTTTTTTATTCACGCGTCGGGAAACGGGGATGAGGCTCTTTGCTGCTGCTGCTGTTTTTCGGAGGGGGCCTGTGGCGTTTGATGGGGCTGAGGGATGGGATGGGATGGGAGGAGTGGTGGTGGGCTTAAAGTAAGGAGTCGACCGTCTCTGTATCAATCGACCGTTCTGGCCTCAGGGTCGCCAGGCTGCCAGGCTGCCGGCACGGCCTCCGAGACCGAGACAGCGCGCTAGGCCGGACGCGACTAGGCGGCCGCTGGGCGGGACTGGCGGCAGCTGCGAGGGCTTATCAGCCGCTTCCGGCTAGCTTATCTGAGGCTCAAAACGAAAGAATTCAGACGTGGGAGCGAGAGCGAGAGGGCGGCTTACCGATTCCGCTTGACGGACGACCCGAGTTTGATATTTACATCCCCACAGCTTCACGGCTTCACGTCCGCACCTCCTCACATCCCCATCTCCCCCTTGATGTGCGCGCCGAGAGCTGCCCGCACCGCCCGTCAGCCGCGCCGACGAAGCCTGTGACCACCACCAACACCTCCACCATCACCACCACCACCGCCACCACCACCACCGCCGCGGCCATGGAGGAGCGAACAACGGGCCAGCCGGCGCCGCAGAGCGTGGACGAGATCAACCACATCATCAACCACCAGCGCAAGATCCGCAACGGCTCCGCCTGCTACCCGTGCCGGCGGCGCAAGGTCAAGTGCGACGGCAAGATCCCGTGCGACCGCTGCGTCAAGCGCAACTATCCCAACCTCTGCTCGTACGTGCCCAAGAAGAATCCTGCGAGGCCGCCGCTGGCCAACGGCGACGTGCCCGAGTCGGTCGTCGTGGCCGGCCAGAAGCGCGCGCACTCGATGTCGCCCAACGGCTTCCGCAACGTCCATCATCCCCATACCGAGGCGCAGGCCTCGAGCAACAATGCCTCGGAGACGGAAGGTCAGTAGCAGCCCCCCCCTCCCCCCATCCCCCATCCCCCTATCTCTCCCTGTCCTGCTCTGTGCCTGCCGGCGGGGCAGCGTCACGCTTCCCGAGCGGCCTCCTCTCCCAGGGGGCGCGCAGCCAAGGGGCAACGCGGCTGACTGGTGCACAGGCGACGAGCACCGCGGCACGACTCGATTCCTGGGGACCAATTCCATCCCGGCCTTTCTGATAGACCAGAATAGCGACGGGGGCAAGTCGAACGGCGGCACGCCCGAGAACCTGCGCCGCGAGATCCTGCCCATCCTGGGGCTGCAGAGCCCCATGGCGCCGTACCCCTTCATGTCCACGGAGAACATGGAGAAGGTCCTGCCCGCCGACCGAGAGATTCTCAAGTGAGCCGCGCCGCATTGTTGTTCCCGCGTCGCGACATCAGCTGACCTGTCCCAGGATCTTCACGTGCTATCGACAGAACGTGCATCCGTACTGGCGCATCCTGCTCGACATCGACGACTTCGAGTCGACCCTGTGTGCTTACCTCGAGGAACGGAGTACCTTTCTCGGCCTGCAGGACAAGGACAACCCCATACGCGACGTGGCCATGCGATGGATGGCTCTGCTTTTTGCTGTTATGGCCTCAGGCATCCAGTTTTCTGATCTCTCACACAAGCTGCGGCTCTCTCAGTCGCAAGTGTTTGGTAAGTCTCGTCTTCGTATCCCTGGGAGTCGCGTTCTGATAGCACGTCCACAGCGCAGAGCAGCTTCCAATGCTTGAGGCTCGCCAACTACCTCCTCCGGCCCTCGATAGAGTCGATCCAGGCATTATTAATTATAGGTCACGTGCTCCAGAACGATATGAAGGCCGAAGCGGCCTGGGCACTGTTGGGCATGACTGCTAGACTTGCCCAGAGTCTTGGCTTGCACCGAGAACGATTCAACGAACCTCTGGTCACGGCAATGATCAAGAGAAAGCTCTGGTAAGTCTGGATACGGAGCTTGGCAGGCATCAGCTAATCGTCTAGGTGGACTGTTATCTGGCAAGACAGTCTTCTCTCGCTGTCTTTTGACCGTCCCCTCATAAGCACAGCAGTTGACCTCGAAATACCCCTTGAGCAATCGTCCCTCACAGAGGGCTTCTCGTACACAGTTGCCATGTACCACATCTGCAAGATGGTGCGCAAGGCCGTAAATAACGGCACCGCGCGAACAGACTACAATGAGATATTAAAAGACGTGTCGGAGGTGGAGAGTATCGCTCATCGACTTATACCCCGACTAAAGGCAAAGGAGAACTGCAAGACGGTTCAGGATCGTCTGGAATATTTTGCCCTGCGATTACACAGCTCTTTCGTTACGTCGGCACTATGCCGCCCGGCTCTGAGCCGTAGCAAGGTCGCACCAGCAGAGCAGGAGCCGAAGGCCCTGGTCGCGACGATATGCAGGAACAACCTCGCCGAGACGGTGCGCATGTACCTCAAGATGCACTCCCTCGGCATCACGCCCACGCGCTCCTGGGCCATCACGCACAACGGTCTCAGCTCCGCCCTCCTCCTCGGCATCCTCGGCGAGACGAAGACGAACCCGGAAGTGCGCGAGCTCCTAGGCAGCCTCATCCGCGTCCTGTCGGTCATGACGACCAACGACCAAGGCAGCATCTCGGAGGTCGACCTGGAGCTCGCGGCCCCGCACTCGCGGGCGCTGGCGGCGCTGCGCAACATCTACGACCACGGATGGCCGTCGGTACCGCAGCAGCACGCGCAGAAGGAGCCGGCCAGCGCGGAGCAGACGCAGAACGGCGCGAATCAGGGGTTCGTAGACGTCGCGCCCAACTCGGCGGCCGGGGTGGGCGCGGCGCAGCAGCAACCTGGGTGAGTTTGTTATCTCGTTGTCTTGTCGATGGATTTCATTGAGAATCTGCCTGCGTGGAGATGTACCCGAGATGAGACGTGTGGAGATGTACCCGAGATGAGAAGCGCGGAGATTTGGTTAGGGCGTATGCTGACTGATGATTTGCTTCCTCAGGTCGGGCTTCGAGTTCCAGCAGGACTTCAATTACTTCCCGCCCTTTATGGACCAGTCGATGAACATGTCACCGATGGAGGTTTACGACTCGATCGTCTGGGGTATGTCTGCGTTGATTTCCATTCCGTTCCCGTTATCTGCATTCCGTGCTTTGATTCAATCCGACCTGCTGTGCGGGTGAGGCTGGGGACAGGTGGCCGTGCGCGTTTTGGAGGATCTGGAGATGCCCCACGAGGAGGAACGGAGGCTAATCATTGATGAACCCTACAGATCCCGCCCTGTCTCTTGACAACACGGAACCGAACATCATCCCCGAACAGATGTTCTGGCCGGCGCCTTAT
Organism: Aotearoamyces nothofagi; assembly: GCA_015345905.1. Classification (NCBI taxonomy): domain Eukaryota; kingdom Fungi; phylum Ascomycota; class Leotiomycetes; order Leotiales; family Tympanidaceae; genus Aotearoamyces; species Aotearoamyces nothofagi. The sequence goes on from JADDTR010000022.1 coordinate 306,595, forward strand.
TGAGGATGTATGTTTATTTTTTATACATGATATATATACACCACACCACCCGGGTGGATTGGTTCCATCTGATCGACCCTGTCCAGAAACAGGACCTCTCTTCATCACCACCATCCATCCATCTCTACCGATCGCGAGACCTCCAATCAGAACCCCCAAAAAAACCCCCACCCGAACCAAACCACCCCGCAAACCAAGGAACTACTAGTAACACGACGTCTTAAGACATCTCTCCGGATCTCCGGATCCCCGAACCCCATCTTCCTTCTCATCATCTACGGCGGCGGCGGAACCCTCACGTTCCCTGGTCCCGCGACCGATCACACGTGGATCCCAGCGCGCGGAAACATACCTGGCGTTTTTTTTTTTACCCCCGAGGGAGTTTTTTTGGTTTTTTTTCTTTCTTTTTTTGCTGCTGCTGCTGCTGCTGTCGTTTTATATATCACTCGTGCGTGCGTGCGTGCATACATACATACATACCTCTTTCTGCGTCTGTGTATCTCTTCTGCCTGTAGCTTATAGACTTTTGATTTTTGATTTTTTGAAATTTCTTTTTCTCCTGCTGCTGCTGCTGCTGCCGTAGGTGAGAGGGAGGGAGGGAGGAGGGAGAGGAGAGAGAGACCGCCTCTCGAGGGGTAGAGGAAGAGGAGAGAGGGAGCTAGGCCGGGCCGGTTCCTCGAGAAAGCTCGATGGAACGAGAGCCCCCGAGGGCCCAAGGGTCTCTCGGGACCGGGGAAACCAACAAAGGTCGGACCGAGGTGAGCCGAGTTCGTCGCGTGAGCTGGTCTTGCGGGAGGGGGGGAATGGGGGGAAGGGAAAATAGCATTGTCCTGGCTCTGGCCGGCTCGTTGCTCGCTGCTCGCTGCTCGTTTACTGAAAGCATCCTTAATCTGGCTATCTCGCTGCTCTGTGTTGGCTTGTGTGGCTTGTGTGACTTGTGACCTGCTTGCTTCCTTTCCTCCCGCCCACCTTCATTGCGGCCACTGTTCACCCCCCCCCCCCTCCCGAGACCCCTCGCACATGGAAGAAAGAGTTGAGATGGGATGGGATGGCGACCTTTCATGGCGTCGTGATCAATGGTGGTCCTGTGGTTTGTTTGTTGGCTGGGTTGATTGATGATTACGGCATCAAGATCCGGATCGCTCGCTCACTTTCTTTCTGTATGGCAGGAGGGTGACCGTTGGGGGAAGAAGAAGAAGAAGAAGAAGAAGAAGAAGAAGATGATGAGAGGGGGGTTGCGTGTCGGATATGATGTGATATGGTCTACAGCCGTGTACTGGGCAAGGAAGGGTCTGTGAAAGAGGGGGAGGTATATATATATGTATCAGCGTATCATCTCACGCGAGGCGTATATCTGCCCAGCGTTCGATTCTCAGATCTCATATCCTCCTCCTCTTCGATTAGATTAGATTAGATTGGATTGAATCTTCACCTTCACCTTCACCATCATCTAGCCTCCCCCCCCCCTCTCCGGCCCACCCCCCCTCTCCGACCCACCCACCCCCCTCATCACCCCTGCCACTCCCCAACCCAGATCTTCAGCTGCGCAATCTCGGCATCGATGACCTTCTGCACGCCGGCGTTGGCGGCGCCCCACTCGGCGTGCAGGTCCGAGCAGTGGAAGCCGCCGGGGATGAGCTGCAGCGGCGCCTGCGCGGTGGGCTGGAGCGGGCCGCCGGGCCGGAAGGGGGACGAGACGCCCGAGGTGCGCCACGGGTCGAACTGGCTGTGCGGGGGTGAGTGGGGGTGGGGATGGGATGCGATGCGATGGGATGGAATGGGATGGGATATAGCAAAATTAAGAAAATGGGATAGGGGATTCAGGGAGGAGAGAAGGCTCACTTACCCATTCGTCCAGATCAGCCTCGTCGTGTTTGTCAGATCCCAGCCCTGAGTGTACTTGTTAACAGCCGCCACCGTCCTGCCCTGCCTCGAGCCGTACGTGTACTGTCCCTCTTGCGGGAAGTACAGGTCGCACTGGCGCTGCCAGTACTCCGCGTTCTGCAGGCGCGACACGATGGTGGGCACGCCAGGCGGTGCGCCGCTGTGGCGGCCGTCAGCGAACGGAGCTCGAGATTTGGATCGGGGCTTGGGGTGGGGATTATCAGGGGGAGGGGGGACGCACTCTTGCCAGTAGGCGAACGGCTCGTTGCATAGAAACCACATCCACTGCCGGTCGGCGGGGTTGCCGACGCTGGTGTCCGTGTAGAGCGGGTTGGAGGCGTTGTAGCTGTCGAGGCAGCTGATGTCCGTCTCGTCGGTCGTGTAGCCGTAGCTGGCACAGACTATCCTCTCCCGTCAGCATCCGTCACAGCGTGCGTCGCGGGGGGCCCCCTCACAGCCGGGGATGATAGACCCCTTGATCCATTCCGCGTACCCGTTCAGCGCCTTCGCGAGACCGACGCCGGCTGCGCTGACGTAGGTACCGTTCCCAGGTACGGCGTTCTCGACGGCGTCGCAGAACTGGTAGAAGACTGAATAGCCGGTTGTGAAACTGTCTCGAGTTAGGCTCTGTTCTGGGAGAATCAGGGGGGGGGGGGTTGGAGTACGTGTTGCTTTGCCAGTACCAAGGCCCCCAAGCTAGAACATCCATGACGTCGGCACTGTGTTGCAGGCCATCTAACCCGAACAACGTCTTCATCTCTGTGATCTTCTCCTGGTCTCCAGAAGTGAAGACGCTATCGAGGTAGTCGACTACCAAGGTCACATCTTTGCTGCAGTTCTGAGGCATGCCGTCCTGTACCGGGACGAAATATTGCCACTTTAGGGCATAAGTTAAATGAGTTAGAGAGGCATACGCAGAACTGGACTTACATAGTCAAAGATTGCTTCGACCGGTGCGCTGGTGGAGTGGTAGGCCCAGAAGGTGCCGGGAGCTGTAGATTCCGTCCATGCGGAGAGGGCGCCTGAGTAGGATCCTCCTGAGAAAACCCACGGCTATTCCCACACGTCAGCCGATTCCAAAGTAGATGTAGACACACTCACCACTTGAGCAGCATTACTTGAATTGGTGGGATCGAACGGTAGGTAGACATTCTGTGCAAAGTACGTAAGATCCGCAATGGAATTTTCAAGCGTCAGATACTGAAGGTTCTCGACGGTTAAATTCTCATACGGTGATGATTCTCCCCAGTACCGATCTGCCCGGATGTTAGAAAGCTTGAAAGCACCGGGATCATCCAGATGTAGTCAACGCACGCTCCATCACGATTACTGCGCCCCCGATAGCTTCGGCAATCATCCCAGTGAGCCTGGTATTGGTCAAGTACGTTTGGTAGCCGTCGACTGCAATCTCACCGGGGGTGAAAAACACCACCTAAAGCACAACATCAGCTCCCGCCCACTGTGCGTCTGTGGAGAAGCTGTACCGGCGACCCTGGACCTTGCCAGAATTCGTCGCTGTAGTAGAAGAACTGGCTGAAGCTCCCCAGCGACGGATCACTATGATCAAGAAGCTGTTCAAACGTCGACGAGTTATACGTATCTCTCGCGCTAATACCAAGTGGCGTCTCCTTTGGTATTCCGATGTGCTTTTTGAATGCCGCTTCGATCGTGACAGCACAGCTCAGAACCGACACGAGAGAGATTGCGGCCTTCATGATGCCGACAGATGCCCAGTCTCGAGCACGGAAGAGGGTAGAGAGCAATGGCAGAGTGGGAAGAGGACTGACATATAGAAAGCATTCCACCCTACCGCGGCCAGGACATATGGCGAGGCTATAGCAATATTAATTACCAGACCCGGCCGTGCCCCGGCAAGGATCACGCACGACATGCCTCTTCGCCCACAGAGCTCTAGCCCACGATAGGAGGCAGCCCTTGCGCGCCACGCCCGTCCTCCCGGAACGGGAGTTCGAAGCCATCAAGAGACAGGCGATACGGCTGTGGAGAGGGGCATTATCGCAGCACCGTACCTGGCATACGCGCGAGCGGGCGCGAGAGATTGCACAGCGCAGGCCCGGCCGTCGTCCGGCGCTTTGGCAGCTTCCTCATGGAGATAGTGCTGTGGATTTACCTTCCTCAACCGCTATCGCGGACTGCAGATCGCGATAATATGCTTGCGAGCCCGGTATGGGTGGCGGGTCTGGATGGCCTGGTTGTTGACACGATTCATCTGTCTTGGTCGTCTGGACGTACCGTGTTGCGCACCGTTAGATCTGTATCTCAGATCATCAGGTACAGTATCATTGTCTGCTGGGGTGTACGGGGGCTGCGTAGAGCGGCATGGTTGAAAGTATGGCGATAACTCCGGGCCGATAGGTACTCTGTCGGTTGATCTGTGGTGTACTCCGTACTGGCATTGTACTAGAAACGAGCTTGTAGATTAAGAGATGCTCTGCTCTTTAAGAATATTCATACTCTCAAGAGATACTTTACTAATGTCTGATACATATCACGTGATTTATCCTATTGCTATATATACTGCCCCTGATAGTCCATTTAGTCCAAACCCCTTTAAACAGCCCAGAATATAATATCAGGACGATCTAGTATATAGTATACACTTGATCCAGAGACTACCAAACAGTATATCCAAATCACAAGTCTTGCAACTTATATATCCCAATTTAATAATAATCTCAAGAAATTGAAAACAAACTAACAATTCTTCTAATAATTCAAACAAATACGATTAACTTATTCGAAAACTTTAATATTCAATAGCCAGAAAATTTTGAATCCACTGTTTATATTTAACAATCTCCATAAATCCTCTCCAACAATCCCATCTTCCACAAAATCCGTAATCAGAGCGAACCCACCAGCTACCGTCTACCCCAGCCTACGATCCTCCAACACTTAATTACCCATCAGTACCACAGCTGATCAAGAACAGACAGCAACACGAGCATGATTCATCCTTTTGAGTTTCAAGTACTGCGACGGTCACAACGAGCCGTCTCCAGGATTTCAAATGGATAGAACGTGGTATAAATTCTCTACATCGCCAAGGTATGAATGATATCAAGGCGCAGCGCAGATCCAAGCAAGCATTAGGAAAGAGATCCAGCGTAGCATGCATCCATCCAATCTATTCTCGTCCCATCCATCCATCGCCCGATTACTGCAGAATCTCCCCCTTCGCTCGTCACCTGTCAAATTCTATGTGGTATAAGAAACGAAGCTCCATCTCCTCATCATCCCGCATCGCTCATATCCTCGCCTGACCCACCCCCTCGGCTCTCGCCATGCGTCGTCGATATTGTTCCCTGAATCCCATGCGTCCGATCGTGCCATACGTGATGACCGCAAAGCCTAACCCGGTCCACACACACGTTATGATTAAGCCGATGGGGAAGATCATGAGGGTCCTGCCGGGAACAATGAATGGCACAGCAGCGGCCGTCGGAGCTGAGGAGTCTGGCGTGGCGACTGTTCGGGCTTGGTCAGAAAAGACGCCGTTGACAAATGTTGCTTCGTTCGAGGTGAGACTAGTGTTGGATGTGATTACAGCAGTTTTAGCGGCGAGGCTAACGTTAGGTACGAGGATGTTCTGGAGTGCAGTTCTAGTTACGAGCAGGTTAGTCAAGATAAGTAGAAAAAATGTGACAGATGGGAACCCACGCGTTCGTATTTGCCGCCGTGAGTAGGTCACTATTGATCTGTCCTACAAAAGTATACGACTGCACTAGTTCAGGTGTTGACCTCTTCGCCAAGCTCCCCTCACTGTGCGACGGTGGCCATGAGATCAAAGAGTATCCAAGACTGCGAGTTATAAGATCCGAGGAGTTGATGCTTTGGACGCTAGCGCCAGCATAATGTACTGCAACCTCGATGTTGGTGCTGGGAACATCTTTGAAATCGCCTTTAGCAGGACTGACCAAGAAGAGTCGCAGATCCGCCTGAAATACTCCAGTTGAATTATCGAAATAGGGCAAATTGTAACAGAGGGACATGCCAGATGGACTCGATGCTGTGCCATTGAGCAAGTCAAGCGCCGTGATACATGCTGACTCTGTCTCCGAGTCCCATGTTGTAACGTTTAAGGTGGAAGTACCGGAGGTTTCTCGTCTCTCGAGGTCGTCCGCAAAGGATTCCGCATATCGGCGCATATGATCCTCAGAGGAAAGGCCTCGACGTACTTTCGAAGAGACATCCTGTAGAAAACTCGCAGAACCCTGGCTGGCAAACAGCAATGAAGCTGCTAGAACTGCGATCCGCATCGTCCCGTTGCTGTAAACCCAGGCTGTCTTTAATTTTTAGGTGTATTTGAATCGGAATGGTGCTGTAGCCAATGACCTAAGCGTCGCGTGAGGTAAATCGTCGTGGTATACTTGAGATTAGGTATTGAAAATCCGACCTGCGGCATCTATAGTGAAGAAAAAGAATGTCGTGGGATCGTTCCTGCCTGTACCGGCGACCACCACAGTACAAGAAAGAGCGGCGACGGAAAGAATGTATAAAGAGGGAGGGCCAGCCTAGAAGAGAAGTGGTGGGAGAAGCGGCAACTATGTTTGTTTCCGAGGGTCAATGGATATTCATTTTCGCGTCGAGAGTAAAAGAACAGCAGAAGACGAAGAGACGGGGCGACAGACAGCTCTCTTTCCTAGCAAATGTGAGGGAAAGCAACTTCATGCGTTCCATCTCAGCGCACAAGGCTAAGACACATCACTCAGATATGACACTCTGACAGCGGGATGGAGACTGATGCGACGGGATTATCAGGCCAGACTCGAGACGGAGGGCGAGGTCATTGATCAGAGCGCAACGCTTGCCGGCAGACTGTTTCTCGGTGCGGCCACTGAGAGGGACCGAACGGGAAAGATGCCAGAGACGAGGCCAGTGAGGACTCGAGGAGCGAAGAGAGTTCGAGCTTGATACAGAGTTATGGCAACTCCAGGGCCAGACCCAGGAGGTGCGTGGCTAAGCTTTGCCCAGCTAGGTGCACAGGACAGCAGCCGGGCCTTCCCATGGCTTTCTTCACGGTTCCGACAGGGAGTCTATCGTGTTGCAGGGCCAGGGTCTGAGGACGGAAATGCGTCGTAAAGCTGTTCTAAGCAGTGCGAAGCAGTGCAGATCAGATGCGATGGGGCGAGAGGTGGTCTCTTGCAGCCCGTATAGTGCAGGCTGGGAGGCATTGCGAGTTTGAGGTCGTCGGCGATGATACGCACAGGGGCACACGTGAGGAGGGGGCTTAGCCGAGATGGCGAGGCACAGCAGGTCTCACACCCGTTGCGCCTGCGCGAAACGAGCCAGTCACGGCGCTGCAAGCCGGGCCAGCGCTGGCTCTCGACTCCACCGCCGCCTCCTGGCCCAGCGTCTTTGCCCTCAGGCCGCCGATATTCGACAGCCGCTGTCGCAGGATATCTGCCCCCGGCGACGTCGTATGGCTCACGGCGTCAGGATTCCTGCTGAGTGTGATTGCCAAGCTATTTTCATCGTGCGATGCGTGATCACCTGACTGCACCCTTACCTTACCTCGTGCTCAATTGCTCAATTAGACTCGCCGACTAGATGGTTAGCTAGATGAGGCCCGAACCTTGGAGAGTGCAGTGCTCGCGATTGTGGCAGTCAGGAAGATATGAGATTGCATATAAGAATCTCGGCAAGGATCCGACGAATCCCTCTTCTAACATCCAACAACCAATGGGAAAATATTATTGGCGCTGTAAGTTATACATAGACTTAAGCACCGTCATTAACCGTAGGACTGTATGCCTACGCTGCTCCCTGCCTACTCTGCTCCCTGCCCCCTGCTACAGAACTAATATGTCCTACGCTTTGCACGCCGGCTCTACTACCGCATCTTTTCAAGATCTTCTCCGAAAATCGAATTCACCATCTCGCCACCACGGATTGCCAGGATCGAAAGGAGAGTATCGCTCAACTAGAGGTTGCATCATTAGTAGGGTCCCATGAATGCACATACAATGCCTTGTCGATATTAGCGTTGGGGGAGAACTCACCCCATGCGTGCTCTCGTTACAGCCCTGGAGCCACACCCCAGACGAGGTCTCGATTTTACCGCTATCATACTGCACTCTGTAGTCGCGTGCCACCTTGAATTCATTGTCGGCGTCATTCTCCGATAGGAGATCTCTCGTATTCTTGAGGATCTCCTCGTGGGCGTCGCGCACATATCCTGTCGCAGCGAAAACCATGCTGCATCTCAGCTCTTCAAGAGGTGCTTGCCTTCCCGCTTCCACATCTTTTGTCGGTGCGACCTGCAAAATAAGACCTTGCTGGTCGGTATCTAGCGAGGCTGTTAGCCGCTCAGTCGCTTGATGATGAATGGCTATACTGACCACTGTGGGCGCGAACCACTATGCGGTTTGTGATAATACGACATCGCCACTTGCTCTCGTCTGGCTCTTGGATTCTTTGCAGGTAGAGTTTCTCATAGATGCGCTCTAATAAGTTAAGACGCACGACGCCATAGTTGGTTCCTCGATCCAAGTCAATTGCTTTCTGGCGTTCCTCGGCATCTTGTTGGTATATTCCATCAACTCGATCGGGATCGAAGATTTCATTGACGCTGTAGACGTGTTAGCAAACTCATCTTGTAGCTTCATATTAGATCCACAGGATAAAGTAGCAATAGGAGGGAATGATGGACTCTATGCGATGATGGGTTATGCCACAGATATAGTGCATTCAAACTTACAAGGGCGAGTCATCACTAGGACGTAATGATGCCCCTCGGATGAGGAGCAGGATCTCAGCCTCTGGATATCTCGTCCACAGGTCGTTAAATATTTCAGCTCCACTCTGGCCGTTTCCAACTACAACCAATTTGGGCCGCTTTACTGCTGGCTGTGAGAGGAAACAGGCGGTTTGCTTCATTGTCGTTGCATACTGGCTTGAATGAATAACCCTTGGCACTGCCCCAGTGGCAAATTGCATGAATTCATCCGGTATAAGAGCTCTACCCCCAGCTGCGACCACAATATTCCTTGCCAAGGCATGGCAATATTTAAAACTAGTCTGTTCATCAAGCCAAGACACTTTAAAGCCCCGAACTCTTCCAGATGCTGAATCAATGCCATTGTGCTCCACACTCACAACGTTAGAGCCATATTTTACCGCACTCTCGAAATGGTCGGCGCACCATCGCAGATAGTCCTGATACTCCAACCGGGAAGGAAGGAAAGTGCCCAAGTTGATAAAGTGGTTTAATCGTCCCATTATGTGCAAATAGTTGGTAAAGGTGAAAGGACTCGTCGGATCACGTGGCGTAGCAAGATCCTTCATAAATGATATCTGCATCTTTGCGTCTGGCAGCTGCATACCCGAATGCCAAGAGAATTGATCCTGCTTCTCGAGGAAGAGCACTTTTGGGAGACGGCGAGATGACGGCGGAAGCGAGGCATAATTGTCGGCGAGAGCGATCGCAATGGCCAGTGACGCAGGACCAAATCCTATACAGATCATATCTAGAAGCTCGACATTTTCAGGCTCAATCTCTCCCAGTTGGCGTGCTATCGCCAGAGAGTTGGTACCGACGCTTTGCTGCCAGGTGCTCCCAATCGGGTATGATACTGGAGTCTCCATCTTGTTTCCCAATGGCTCGAGTGGTTGAACTTGTTTGACGGGTGCATGGGCTGGTGGGCAGTACAGTACATATATCACTGCGATGTTAAAAAGCTGAATTGGCTATGGGACGAGAAACAGCATCAGCTAATCCCCAAGTACCATCACACGCGTGTCGGGATAGTGGAGTGGGATATGATATCTATTTAGTTGAGTATCATTCCCACGACTGCTGAAAACCGGCGCCCCCTCTAGTCGAAATAGTGGCATCAAAAGCCAATAACAGCAGTTACAGCATGGCGTGATACTTTGTTGGGCTTGAATTGTCTCCAATAAGAACCGCCCTGCCAAGGCGGGGATCTGGTGATAAGAAATCAACCAACTTTTGGGAAGCATTTTAGACATGTGTTTGATCAGGGTCCAGCGGTTAGTCCCCCACCTTAACCATGGGTAGACGACTGGAAGAATACTCCTTAAACAACAGGAGTCCTAGGATAGTCGCAAGGAATGCACGCTTAAGAAGCAAGCTGGATATAAGTATTGTGGCTGTGAACATCCGCTAGAATAGCGGTGTTGACACATTTCAACCCGTATACCTTGTCCGCGAGCTTCTGACGCGATCGTGACGCAATCCTTCCTCGTTCCTTGCCCTCGGTAATGAAGGGCCCGTTTCTGGGATGCAGGAATGCCGGATCTGGCCCAACAGCACCAGCAGCAGGAGGAGGAGCAGAGAAGAAGGCCCAGCCCCGCGAAGTAAGGATGACCTGCCACGACGGCCGAGTCGTCTATGGATGCCAGCGGGCGCACCGCTTTGCTAATCCGCACACCGTGAATGGCCACGTCGGCAGGCACGCAGGCGAGCTAACACCCCGGCAAGCGCTGAATCTCGAATCTCGAATCTCGAATCTCCTGCGCAGAGCCGCATTTCTCCGTACCGGGCAGCCGGGGTGGAGATGGCCAATTGCCGCTCTCCTGGTCGCCCGCCAGATATCCAGGCCGCTGTGCCGATGCAGTCGAGTAGATATGCCAAAGTCACCGAAAGGCGTCTGAATCCCTCCTTCTTTCTCTACCACTCACAGCACCAGCCATTTGCTATGGTATTCGGCCAAAATAATCGTGCAAGAGGTTTTTGGGACAGGGGATTTGCAGCCAATAGGATACCTTCGCCCTGCCGATTCCCTCTATATAAATGACAGCGAGAGGACTTGCTATGTACTCTTTTGCCGTTTAGATGGCCTAATACCACAGCATATCGGCTTTCTTTTCTGCCAGCTCCGATCGCGGCATCGCTTCTGCGCGTTGGGATTGCTATCCCTACTCTCGTGACAGGGGGACCTGTGTATTACGTAGGTCGGGAAAAATCTGATAAGATTAGACAGCGACGGGAGCGAGTCACTCCACTCCACATAGCTCGGCCTTTAGACGGATCGAGTCCTTTACACGTATATTGTGTGTAGACCATGCCTCCGCCTCTGACTGCAGCTGACCTCTGTCTACGAAGCATATGAACGCCGTTTGCGTCTTCGATTAAACGCCAGGTGTTCGGAGTCGCACGTTCCGAGTTACGCCTTCGGACTTACGCTGCCGGACTGCGGATGCCCTGACTCCCTCATATGTTAGCTTGGAGCGCAAAAACCTTGGCCTTCCTCATGATCTTTGCGTCTTCACGTTAGACGGCTATATCGGTTCCCTTTCGGGGCAGGTAACTGTGGCCGCTATGAGTGAACGACTCTCGGTCCTGAATGAGAATCCCAAGATCCTGCCAGGCCCGCGGCACCTCCACAGACTGATACAGTGGGAACAGCATGGAGATTCCACCGCCCTTGAATTCCTCGGTGAAAACGGGCTTTGTCACAGGTACAATTACAAGGAATTGCGATATTGCGTCTCTTCTTTGGCAGCAAACCTCCGAGATATATTGGATGTCACGTGCAAGCATCGTGATGGCCCACAACCGATCATACCGATTTTGGTGCCTCAATCACCAATCCTCTATATTTCAATCCTAGCAATTCTTGAAGTTGGTGCCGCCTTCTGTCCTATAAATCTTGATGCGCCTCCAGATCGAATAAAATTTATTGCTGGAGATGTCGCTGCCAGTGTTATCATTTCTAATCGCGACAACGAAGCCGCCGTGACCTGGAATGGCGGGCCATCAGTACTAATTGTTGACGATGCCCCGGAAGTTTCTCGAGTAGATTCCAAAGTATTAGACTCTCATAACAAAGAACCTGGGAATCTGGCATATGTTATGTATACGTCTGGATCCACGGGTACGCCGAAAGGAGTCGCTGTGAGCCACCTAGCCGTGTCGCAATCGCTCTTGGCCCATGATAGACACATCCCTAAGTTCAATCGATTTCTTCAGTTTGCCGCGCCTTCTTTCGATGTCTCAGTCTTTGAGATATTTTTTCCTCTATTTCGAGGGACAACTTTGGTCGGTTGCAGCAGAGGAATGCTGCTTAATGATCTGACGGGTATCATAAACAAGCTCGAAGTAGATGCTGCGGAACTAACACCAACTGTTGCTGGATCTTTGGTTCAGAAAAGGTCGAACGTTCCTGGATTGAAACTTCTGTTGACTATCGGTGAAATGCTTACACGACCGGTTGTGGACGAGTTTGGACAGTCCGGATCGACTGTCGGAATGCTTTATGGCATGTATGGGCCTACGGAGGCTGCTATACACTGCACCATCAATCCTCTCATGAGGTCAGGAGCCAAGGTTGGCGGCATTGGTGTGCCTCTTGATACTGTTTCGACATTCATTGCAGCTACCGAAGAGTCGCCTAGCAAGGTAGGAGAAGTGATGCTGTTGCCAATTGGTGAAGTTGGCGAGCTTGTACTCGGTGGGCCACAGCTAGCCGAAGGATATTTAAACCGAGACGAACAGAATAAGGCAGCATTTGTATCACTCAGAGGACAGAGGGCTTACAGGACCGGAGACAAAGCTCGGATGCTTGAAGATGGCACTATTGAAGTTCTGGGACGCATCAGTGCTGGGCAGGTTAAGCTACGTGGACAGCGAGTTGAATTAGGCGAAATTGAAGAGGCCGTTTATAAGAATCCTCGTATCAAGACCGCAGTGGCGACCGTTCTTCATGGCATACTTGTTGTATTCGCCCTGAAAAGTAGTCCAGACATTACTTCAGATCAGGTCTTGGAGACATGTCGTCTCTGGCTTCCAAAATTCATGATACCCAACGAAATCGTACTGTTGGATAACTTTCCATACTTGCCATCAGGGAAGATTGACAAGAAACGGCTAGAGTCAGACTACCATAACCAGAGATCAGAAGACAACATACTTGATCCGATCGAACCGACTGCAACGGAACGCCTCATCAGCAAGGCAATTAGGGACTTGTTAGGAGTGAACGTTAATCCTACTAAGCGATTGGCATCTTATGGCCTTGATTCTCTCGTAGCTATCCGCCTTGCGTCTTCACTTCGACTATCTGGGTTTAACCTATCTCCGGTCCAGATTCTGCAGGCCGAGACCTTGGTCTCAATCGGCCGGCTCTGTGATGATCCTCGGGTAGAGCAAGATGCCTCGTTAATACACCCTGTACAAAACAATTTCAAGGATTTGCGGGAAGCGGCTGAGAAACTTCTTGGGAATGATGGGATTACAGACGCTGTTGAGGATGTGTTACCCTGTACGCCACTGCAGGATGCAATGCTTGCGGAGACTGCTAATGACGCTCCTTCATATAAAAACAACGTTAAGCTTCGACTATCACGGAGTACTGATACAGAGCATGTGCGCCTTGCTTTGCATTTGCTAGTGCAGCATAACCCAATACTTCGTACAGGCTTCATAGAATGTCCAAGTTCCTATAGTGCCTATACTCAGGTTGTCTGGAAGACATTGCCGGACACACAAATCATTACGACGAACGAGTTCGTTTGCGACATTGAACATCTACGACAATTTTCTATCCTTCATCCGTTGTATATACAAATCAAGCAGCAAAGAAACGAGGTAGCAGTTCTTCTTCACATACACCATGCTCTTTACGATGCCTGGTCCCTGGAGCTTTTACTCGACGACTTAGACTCTATCATCTCCAATAAACAAGTACAATCACGGCCCTCATTTCGCACTATTATTGACAACTATTTTAACGTCAATGAAGGCTTAAACCCATGGACATTGAAAGAGTATTGGAAGGACCATCTTGCGCAAATCGATCCCATCCCACTTCCAAACTTTTACTGCACCGTAAATAACGAGCGTGGATTGAAAGTCTCCGAACTTCAAACGTCCATCACGACATCGGATCTGGAAGCAGCTGCTCGTTCTCTATATGTTAGCCCTCAGTCTCTGATTCAAGCTGCATACGCACTCATTCTGAGCTCATATGTTGGCAACAAAGATGTCTGTTTCGGCACTGTGTTTTCAGGTCGAACTTCACCAATTCATGGCATCGAAAATGTTGTCGGTCCTTGCCTGTCGACCCTTCCACTACGGATAGATATCTCAACCTTGTCGACAGTGAAAGAGCTGATTCAAAGTCTAAATTCAACAGTCCGAAAACATCTGGAACACGATGCTTTACCTCTCCGCGAAATTAGGAAAGCTATTGATATTGATCCGGGACGCCCATTATTTGACTCGCTCCTTATTTGGCAACAAACCCTCCACGATAACCAAAATGAACGGAATAATATTTCATTAGTTGCTTCTACTGACTTCCTTGAGTTTAACTTGACTTTAGAAATCACTCCAAGCTCGGGAACGATCCATCTCAAAGCCAATTACCAGCAGGCTTTATTTCCGCCAGAACAAATACAAATTCTTCTTCGTCAAGTTGAGCAGCTCGTTCAAGCATTTACTCGATCCGAAGACCTCCTATTAGATAAAGCCTGTGCCGTATTAAGCAATGATCTGTTATCACTTGAGAACACCACACCGGCTACTACACAGCACAGATCGCTTGCTGCATCTGTAGAGATGGTAGCCGCCGAGGAGCCAAACAGGCCTGCGATAGACATCGCCCATTCAGTTGAACCTGAAAATGTGAAAATCGAACGAATAACTTATGGGGAGCTAAATTCAAAGGCTAATAAGATTGCGCAATATCTGGTATCAATCGGTACATTACCAGATGAGTTGGTATGCATCTGCATGGAGAAGTCACCTGAGTTATACACATCGATTCTTGCTTCAGCAAAGGCTGGAGTTGGATATCTACCTGTTACGCCAGATACTCCCCAAGATAGGCTGAAACGCGTAATTTCCCAGGCCAAGATCAATTTCATTCTTACGAGTTCGCGATGGAGCGGACAGCTGGATAATATTGCATCCGCTAAAATTATCTTGGTTGATAAGCTCGATCTTCATTTATTGCTAGATAAGAACCTGCCGGTCAGGTCTAGTTCTGAGAACCTAGCATACTGCATATTCACATCTGGAAGTACAGGCGTCCCAAAAGGTGTTCTGCTTACGCAAGGCAACCTATCCAGTAATTTGGAAGTCCTGGCGGAGCTATATCCCCACACAAAAGGAGCGAGACTCTTGCAGTCTTGTTCACAGGCTTTCGATGTGTCTGTATTCGAGATCTTCTTTACATGGTATATCGGTGCATGTCTATGCTCTGCAACCAAAGATATCTTATTCCGAGACCTAGAGTTGTCAATTAGGACGCTCGAAGTTACCCATCTCAGCTTAACACCAACGGTCGCTGCTTTAATAAGACCTGAAAATGTGCCAAAGGTCAAGTTTCTTGTCACTGCTGGTGAATCTATGACGCAGAAGGTCTTTGATACTTGGGCAGACCATGGACTTTATCAAGGATATGGACCTAGTGAGACGACCAATATATGTACTGTAAGACCAGAAGTAACGAACAGACACGCGATCCACAACATCGGTCCTCCGCTCAAGAACACCTCTGTGTTTGTACTTGCGCCTGCAGGGGATTTTAATCCTATTCCGCGTGGCGGAGATGGAGAGCTCTGCTTTGGTGGTGCACAGGTTGGAAGAGGATATCTTGATGCGAGCCACGAAGCTGGGAGGTTCTTTGACCACCCAGATTACGGACGTCTATATCGTTCTGGGGACTTTGGTCGCCTACTCTCCGATGGTTCCATAACTTTCACAGGAAGACAAGATGATCAAATTAAGATTCGTGGTCAGAGAGTTGAGCTTGGGGAAATCAATAGTATTATCTTGAAAGATCCAGAGGTTGGCGACTGTGTCACCATTGTTATTCAAGGTGGTAACCAGGATGCTCATCGCCTGGTTAGCTTCTGGACTACTACTATGGCGCTACAATCGAACTTCACTATTCTTAAGCTAGATTCTACAATTATTGAGCGACTGTATTCATCACTGGGAGCTTCGCTTCCATCGTACATGATCCCTTCAGCTCTTATTCCCATCTCATGTCTTCCGTCGACTACACAAGGCAAGATTGATAAACGACTTCTAGCAAAGAACTTTCAATCCTTGAGCATTGACTACCTTGATCAAGCTTCACGTTCTCAGAAGTTGGTAACTAATGAATCATGGACTGATTTGGAGGAAAAAATTGCAAAGGCTGTCTCACTGATTGCCAACGTACCCGATTCCTCTATCGGTCCTAATACTTCTTTCTTCAGTCTAGGCATTGACTCGATATCTGCAATATCCTTGATTCATACCCTACAGAATGACTACAAAATCCGCGTGGAGATCTCAGACGTACTTAAACATGCTTCTGTTTCTCGACTGGCTGAGCGAATATTGCACAAGACAAAAACTACCAGAAAACCTACAGAATCGCCCACTCCCCAAGATTTTGGATTCAGTACTGAATTCCTTCAAGTAACCAAGGACAACTTTGCCGAGGGAGGAAGAAATATCGAGCGTATTTTGCCATGCACACCATTACAAGAAGCCATGCTATCAGCTACAGAAGATAGCTCGCAGCAGGCATATAGTAATTATGTCCTTCTTAACCTGAATATCGGTATCGAGGAGTTCGAGAATGTCTGGAAACAGATGGTAGAACGGCATGAGATTTTACGAACTTGCTTCATGGCAACCGGCCTGTCACGTTTTGCGTATGCGCAAGTAATCTTGAATAAATTCATATGTCACTCGGAAGTGGTGAACAGCACTGGAAGAAAGGTCTCAGAAGTTGTGGAGGAGCTAAACTTGAAAGCTGTCCACAGGATGCAATCTGACCCTCCCTATAGTCTCAGTTATATCCGTTCACCATCATCCACCAAGCTTCTTCTATCAATGCATCATGCACTGTACGACGGATTCGCTATGTCCATTTTATTTGAAGAGGTTGAGAATGTGCTACATAAGAAAGATATTCCTCCGCCAGTCTCATTCGAACCATTCCTAAAGTACATCAGTAATGTGGATATTTCAGTATCTGACGCTTACTGGGACAAGCTCTTGGCTGGATTTAAACCAACCCCTCTTCCGCGCTCCAAGTATAGCGCGAGCGAGCGAGAACAGGTAGAAAATGGAAATAAGGTCACTCGGATAAAGTCCCAACAAACATTTAGCTGGATAGAAGAGCAAGTAAAACTACACTCTTCATCTCTGTTATCAGTCTGCCAGGCTGCATGGGTATCTGTACTTGGTTCAAAATTTGAAGAGGCAGATATCTGCTTTGGTAATGTCGTCAGCGGCCGGACGGTGCCGGTTGAAAACCTCGATCGGTTGGTAGCACCATGCTTCAATACCATCCCTGTCAGGATCGTGGACTTACACAAGTTGTCTTTTCTGGAGGTATTTCGCACGTTGCAAGCACAGAATTCAGATAGTCTGCCCTTTCAGATGAGCGCGTTACGTCGCATTCAGTCAAGATGCAGTTTAGACGGGGTTCGGCTCTTTGACACCCTCGTCCTTCTACAACCACCAGCGAGGGAACTTGATCCATCTATATGGTCGATCGAGGAAGATGGCGGGGCAATGGACTTACCAGTAGTCGTTGAAATTGTCTCACATCGTGCTGATGATAGCCTGGAGTTGATTCTGCATTCTGATCGCACAATCTTGTCGCCAGACGAGGCATCGGCATTGCTCAAGAATTTCGACTCAATCTTGAAGAAATCACTGCGGAATCCTCGTAACCAGATCCTACCCACCAAGGCCCGAGATTCTTGGGCTGCCAAATCAGAATCCCGCAGAAACGGCCAAAGAGCAAATAAGGGAACTCATGAGGACGACGGCGAACCTGTGACTGGCATTGAATTAGAAATCCGCGATGTCATAGCGACATTTACAGATGCTTCTCAAAATAGTATTGGCCGTAATACTAGCATCTACCGTCTTGGCCTCGACAGTATTAGCGCTGTGCAGGTTGCGGCTGCTCTTCGAAAGCAAGGACACAGTGTAGTGGGAAGCGATGTGCTCCAGAACCCAACTATCAAGCAATTGGCGTCACATCTAATAGGCCACCCAGAATCTACAGAAACCGTGTTAGAAAAGTTTGACTTTCACTTATTTGATAGTCAGCACCGTGCGAGTATCTGTGGAAGACTCGATATTGCCGCCAACGATGTTGAAGCAATCCGTCCATGTACCCCTGTTCAATGCGGCATGTTAGCTGAAACCTTGCACTCCGGCGGCAAAGAATACATCAATAGCTTTTGCATGAAATTGGCTTCCGGAACGTCGTTAGAAAGGTTGCGGTCTGCTTGGGAATCGGCCATAAAACGCCATGAAATGCTACGAACAGGTTTCGTGGAGATCGAGAGCTCAAAATACCCCTTTGCCATGGTTACATATACCGAAAGCGCTACCTCCTTTCCCGATCTTGAACGGCACGGTATATCTTCTGATGGCATCGCAATTGAGCAAATTTCTCGGCAACCTTGGAATCTTCGGCTTATTCAAAACGGGGATCGATTCCTTATCAAGTTCACCGCACATCATGCCGTCTATGATGCTCAATCGTTGGAATTGATTTTATCGGATGTGACACAGAATTATTATTCTAGTATCGCGCCTCAATTCCAGTCAATTGAACCTCTTCTGGGAGCCATTTTGGTTAGGAGTGAGCACGTCGAAGAGAAACAAAGGGTGTTCTGGCAGAATGAGAACAAAATATTCGTTAATAAATTTCCAGATCTTACGCCTCTGCGAGTAACCAGTACTCGAAGTTTTTCGAGAGAGAAATATTCCAATATCTCTCTTGAGAAGCTGGAACAGCTGTGCAGAGATCAGGATGTCTCGGTTCAAGCTGCTGGACAAGCCACATGGGCCCGTATTCTGTCGGCATATATTGGAGAAAGTTCTGTTACTTTTGGCATGACTCTATCTGGGCGGTCTATATTGGAGAATTCCGAAGGTATCGCATTCCCAACGATAGTCACGTTGCCTGTTAGCTACGACATCTCAGGTACCAATGGAGAACTTCTTGCTTGGACAATGCAGAAAAATGCTCAACTTCACGAGTTTCAGTTTACTCCATTAACGTCTATTCAAAAGTGGGCGGGCTATCCAGAGGGCAAGATGTTTGATACTTTGTTCGCATACCAGAAAACATCAATTCCAATGGGAAAGATCGAAGCACCATGGGAAGTTGTGAATGAAGAAGCCTCTGCAGACTATGCAGTATCAATTGAGCTACAGCCAACTGAAGACGGAGCCTTATTGCTTCGACTCACCGCGAGAGAGAATATCGTTCCAAGGGAACAAGCAGATCTTATACTCAAGCAATTCGATGCCTTGCTCTCTGATATATTGAATAATAGCTCTGGCCCCAGCTCTCTTCTTATTTCTCTCAATGAGGAATTACTTTCAATAACCCCAGCAGTTGAACCAGTTTTATCAAGCTCGACCAAATTACTTCATGGCTTTGTATCTAAACGCGCCGTTAAGTTCCCGCATAAGGTTGCGTTGGAGTTTACTACGAGCCTTGGACCAGGCAACGTAGCCATGAGCGCGTGGACATACGAGCAACTGAATGGTGAAGGCAATAGAATTGCTAATTTTATCATCAAGCGGGGTGCAATACAGGGCCAATTAATTGCCATTTGTTTTGATAAGTGTCCCGAGGCGTCTTTTTCGATTATCGGTATCTTAAAGGCTGGGTGTGCGTACGTTGCGCTCGACCCAAATGCTCCACCTGATCGAACAAAGTTCATACTTGAGGATTCCAGAAACAAAATTATTCTGACAGCTGGCAAGCCTGCTGATATGCTGAAGGATATGATGGATGGTGACAGTGTTCAAGTCATAGACGTTGGCAATCCAAAATCTATAAAGGATTCCTCAACAAACACGCCTGTCCTATCCAGGCCTATCGATCCTCAAGATACGTGCTACTGCTTGTATACATCTGGAACAACGGGTACACCTAAAGGCTGTGAAATAACCCATGAAAATGCCGTCCAAGCCATGCTTGCCTTTCAATACCTCTTCGCCGGGCACTGGTCTCCTTCCTCAAAATGGCTTCAATTCGCATCTTTCCACTTCGACGTCTCAGTTCTCGAGCAATTCTGGAGTTGGAGTGTTGGAATCTGTGTCGCTTCAGCTCCAAGAGATCTCATTTTTGAAGACATCCCTGGCGCTATTAGACAACTTGGAATTACCCATATTGATCTCACCCCTAGCTTGGCGAGACTACTGCATCCTGACGAAGTCCCTAGTTTATGTAAAGGCGTATTTATTACTGGTGGTGAACAGCTAAAGCAGGAGATTTTAGATGTATGGGGGGAGAAGGGGTGCATATACAATGGGTATGGACCGACTGAAGCTACTATCGGTGTCACTATGTATCCTCGCGTACCCCAAAATGGAAAGCCTTCAAATATCGGACCACAGTTCTTGAATGTCGGCTCATTTGTTCTCAAACCTGGTACTAGTAAGCCTGTCCTACGAGGAGCGGTTGGAGAACTCTGCGTATCTGGCAAGCTTGTTGGAAAGGGATATTTAAACAGGCCCGATCTTACCAAAGAAAGGTTTCCATACCTCAAAGATCTAGGCGAGCGAGTATACCGTACTGGCGACCTGGTGCGAATCCTGCATGATGGCACCTTCCTTTTTCTGGGTCGAGCAGACGATCAGGTCAAACTTCGTGGCCAAAGGTTAGAGTTGACAGAAATCAACGAGGTTATCAAAAAGAACGTTGAGGGACTACAAGAAGTCGTTACGCTTGTATTAAAGCATGTCAAGCAACAGAAAGAACAACTAGTGACATTCTTCGTTACAGCCCAAAATCAAAATATGAACAAACCGACCTCTTCAGAGCTTATCACCCTTATGCGAGATGCTTGCAAGGGGCATTTGCCTGGATACATGGTCCCAACGCACTTCATTAGCTTGGAATCTCTTCCACTATCTGCAAACAATAAAGCTGACTCAAAGCAACTGGCCAAATACTACAACGACCTTAGTATTGAGGATTTACAACGCCTAGGCGTAGCGGGCCAGTCGAATAGGAAGTGGACAAGCACAGAACAGGATGCGTTACATGCACTGGCAGGCGCTCTTTCCGTAGAGCTATCTGCACTGACTCCCGGAACAAATATCTTTGAGCTTGGAGTTGACTCGATCTCCGTGATTGGATTGAGTCGATTGCTCCAGAAAGCGGGATATCAAAACGCAAAACTTACAGTAGTGATGAAGAACTCATCAATCGAATCCCTTGTTAAAGTTATGATTGGCGAAGAAAATGCCGACAAAGATCAACACAGTTCACATATTGCTGCCATCCAAAGTGTTGCTGCATTTTCTCATCAGCATATGGTTGATGTGGCGGAGGAGCTAAATATTGACTCGTTTTCTATTGAAGCGTTGGCACCTTGTACGGCTGCGCAAGAGGGAATGATTTATCGATTCTTGGACAGTGAGGAGGCTTTGTACTTTTCCAACTTTGACTTTGAGTTGGATAAGGAAGTTGATGAAGATCGCCTACAATCTGCTTGGGAAAGAGTCGTTGCAAATTTGCAGGTCCTAAGGACAAAGTTTGCTCTTACTAGTGATAGATGTGCACAGGTTGTTCTGAGAGAGGTTGAACTTCCATGGAATGTCATCAAATGTGACGCCCATGAAGATTTGGAAGAGGTCCTCTGCCAAAGGCATCTGGAATACAATAGGATGAAGAAGCTAGCAGCCCTAGAACGACCATTCCGCATATCGATTATAAAAGGGTCAAATCGCCGTGTTATGTCACTCGGTATTTTTCATGGAACGTATGACGGTGTCAGTCTTCCGATTATTCTGGAAAGGGTGTTTGAGGAATATATCCGTGCTCAAGACATTGACTACGGGCCCGCATTCCATTCAGTCTTACCATATGGCCCACTTGCTCAACTTG
The DNA here is from genome assembly GCA_015345905.1 of Aotearoamyces nothofagi. Lineage (NCBI taxonomy): Eukaryota > Fungi > Ascomycota > Leotiomycetes > Leotiales > Tympanidaceae > Aotearoamyces > Aotearoamyces nothofagi. The sequence goes on from JADDTR010000022.1 coordinate 328,338, forward strand.
AGAATGCTGAGGCTTTCTGGCGGCAAATACTTATCGATGCTGAAGTTAATCTAATCCCCCAACTCGACGAAAGCAACTCTCAGAGCGACGTCTTCATCTCTAAAACAATTGCCACTCCTGCCCATCTCGAGCCGCTACGGCAAAGCCTCGGTGTAACCTACCAGGCTGTCCTCCTCGCCGCCTGGTCAAGCGCTCTCAAATCCTACCTCCACTCTCCCAGTATTCCAACTCTCGGAGTCGTAATATCGGGTCGCTCAATCGACTTTGAAGACGCCGATAAAGTTATTGGGCCTCTTCTCAATACGATTGTCTTTCATGTTAAGACCGAGCCAGGAATGACCTGGAATGGGCTTATTAAAGCATGCCATGAGTACAATACTGCTGTTCTGCCGTATCAGCATACACCATTGAAAGATGTACAGCGTTGGTGTGGAATGGGACCCGGGCAACAATTGTTTGACACATTATTTGTATTTCAGAGAGAGGGAGATGCTGATGGGAACGGTGAAGAGAGACCTTGGAAAGAGTTGGAAACAAAGCCGGTCGCAGATGTGAGTATTATCATCTAAAGAGTTACTGGCACTTATTGACGTGAATATAGTACCCACTAGCATTTGAGGCACAGCTCAATAACGACAGTACTATCGGTTTAACTATCGCTGGTCAAGGGTCCTATCTCTCCCAGGAGATTGTCTCCGATCTTCTTACAGATGTCGAGAAAATGTTACAGAACCTTCAATCGCCCGATGAACCTATTCCACAGTTAAATAAATCCGTTGCTATTAGCCGCGCTAAGGGTCCGAATAAAAGCCGTGAGGCTAGGGTCGACAACTCCTTAAAAACCAGCGAGGCATTCAGCTGGACGCCAGCCGCTGAGAAAATCAGAACAGAGATCGAATTGTTGACAGAAACAAAGTCATTCAATGAATATACATCCATCTTTGAGCTAGGGCTTGATAGCATCGACGTCATTAAGCTTGCATCAAGACTCAAGAAACGAGGAGTTCATATTTCAGTTAGCGCCATTGTCAAAGCTCAATCAATCGCAAGTATGATTGGGCAGATTTCAAAGACAGATATTGCAACTCATCAGGCTGATACAACGATCAAAGATTATGAAGAACGGCTAACACAGTATCTACGGGGTGTTGGCAAACTTGGTAAAAATGTGGTCGCAGTGCTACCCGCTACACCACTCCAGGAGGGCATGGTTGCTGAGATGCTGAGTTCGGAATATCAGAGGTATTTCAACCACGAATTATTCCGTGTCGCACGAAATGTGGATATCGATAAGCTCTCGGGAGCTTGGGAAAGAGCTGTAAAGGAATTTGACATCTTGAGGACAGAGTTCGTGGAGATTGACGACGTTGACTTGCCTATGAGCTTTGCGCAAGTCATTAATGGGCCAACAGGAGGTGCGTGGTGGACTGTTCAACTTCCCGAGAAAGCAGACCTGGAAGCAAAGACTGCACAGGTAATCTCCAGCACTACGAGGGGTGCAGTTCGTGGTCGCTTAGGCGGGCTTCTGCGACTTACAGGCTTCAAGCATGGAGAAGACTGGTATTATGTGCTTTCAATTTCGCACGCTCTTTTTGATGGATGGTCCCTTCAGGCGCTACATGCAGATGTGCAGAAAGCATATAATGGGGAACCAATAACCCGACCTGATCCAAGGCCTACGCTAGAGCAGGCTATCAACTCAGAGGGTCCAGATGCAACAAAGTTCTGGCGAACAAGCTTAGCTGAACTTCCTAGGTCGAGCTTTCCGACAAATGATGATCATCGCCAGGAATCTATAGAGGTCGTTCATAGGGCTGAACGTCCATCACATATCGCTTTGGATGCAATCCAATCTTTTTGCCGCTCCGCCAATATTAGTCTACAAACCCTCGGCCAGACAGTCTGGTCCCTACTTCTTGCAAGCTATCTACAGAGCCTTGATGTTGTCTTTGGCGTGGTTCTATCTTGCCGAGATACCGAAGAGGCAAACGAGCTTATGTTCCCTCTCATGAATACCGTCGCTGTTCGATCCGTCCTGCATGGCACATTAGCTGAAATGCTTCGCTACGTGCAAGATAACAGCAATGCAATTCGGCAGTACCAACACTTCCCATTGCGGAAAGCCCAGGCTCTGTCTGGGATCAAAGAAGGAAATCTTTTTGACACGCTGTTCATCTACCAGGGACGAGCTAGAAATACACAGCCGAATGAAGAGAAGCTTTATGAGCCTATCGAGAGCAAGTCGGAAGTCGAATTTGCAGTATGCGTTGAGATGGAGGTTTTTAATAATGAACTCGTCTGGAGGACGGCTTGCAAAGACTCTGCGAGAACGGCTGAGCAGACAGATGCACTACTTGATAGCCTTGATAAGGTGCTTGGGAGGATTATTGAGGACTACAACAGCCCGACTATCGTATCGAACTCTGAAGGAATCTCCATCTGCGGCCTTCCCGCTTTCCACGACAAAAGATTGGCAATCAAAGAGAACAGCAATGTTTCCAGGTCGGTCGTTAGTACCGACGACGAAGAATGGACAGGCACAGAATCTATCATACGAACAGTCCTATCTCGCGTATCTAAAGTCCCAGAATCCGACATAAACAAAGACCAATCAATATTCCATCTCGGACTGGACTCCATTAGTGCGATCAAGGTATCATCAATTTTGCGCCGCGAAGGGATTAGACTCGGCGTCAATGATATGATGAAGAATAATTCTATTAGAAATATGGCTATTTTCATTGATGGGATAGATGTCAATGCGATTGAGAAGCTAGAAGACGTAGAGAAGGTGCTGAGTGAGGCAATGAAGGATGTTGACCTTCGTACCACCCTTCGGGATGCAAGAATCGAGAATGACAGTGCGGAAGATATGCTTCCGGTCACGGCGGGACAGTTATATATGCTAGCACGATGGACGGCTTCTGGAGGAACGATATTTGCTTCACAGTTCAGATACAAAATCTTGGGCCAATTGGACAAGGATAAGCTTGAGCGGGCTTGGAGAGCACTCATGAAGCACCATCCGATCTTGAGGACGGTGTTTGTACTTACAAGCAAGGCACAAGTATCTGCTGTACAAATCGTGCTGAATGAAATCAAAAATGATATCAGATGGACCTCTGCTCCTTCACAAGACAGTCTATCACTCCTGGCACCACTGTCTTTGACCGTGGAGACAGGTAGTGATGAACAAGTGTTGTCCCTTCGAATTCATCACGCGCTCTACGATGCCATAAGCCTGCCACTCCTGCTAAAGGATCTTCAAACGCTCTACACGAATATCGAAACCCCACTGCGATCACATCCTAGCTTCCGCGATTTCTTAGGCCAAAGTCTTGACATAAATCTGGCAACAAGGCAGCGTCGTCGTGAATTCTGGACGTCGTATCTCCCAAGGCAGACAAATTTCAGCAGCAGCAATAGCAATTCGTTCACGTCATTAGCTAAAAAGGTCGAAGCCTTCCGACCAAGCCTTCCAATTGGGAATCTCGCTCCCATCGCGCAGAAATTGGGGGTCTCGGTTGATGCATTAATCCTCTCTGCATTTTCCCGCGTTTACCATCATATCATCTCTGATAACCAGAGCCAAGATGTTGTATTTGGGCTCTATCTTTCAAACCGCGCCCCTTACGGCGACGACCTCTCAAGTCTTGCAGCGCCAACACTCAATCTCCTACCAATCCGTATCAAAGGAGCCGGAAACGATACAGGACTCCATGAACTGGCAAGGAACGTGCAGACAGACTTACAGAAGCTCAGTTCTAGAGAAGTCGTCGGGACAAGCTTAAAAGAGATCTGGGAGTGGACGGGCGTGAAGGTTGATTGCTTTGTTAATCTGCTCAAGACTCTGACTAGCGATGAGAACGATTCCTCATCTCGTAGTATGGTAGATGAGATATTCGATCTCGATAGCGAAGAGGAATATCTGAGACGGCCAAGAGCAGCTGTCGTAGATCTCAGACCTATAAATAAGACAATTCAAGCTCAAGCTGAGGCTGGAGCTAGTTTGTTTGAAGCATATCCGGTACGTCACCCGTATAGAAAGAGGCGCAGGAATGCAGAAAATATACTGAAAATACACCAGGAATCAATTGATATCGAAATGCGCGTCACCGATGATGGACAAGGGCTAGATCTCGGGATTTTTGCACCCGTCGAACTACTCTCTCTCGACGATGCGGAGAGGATCGTTTCGGAGCTGCAGGACATGTTGGGATCGCTTATGGAAACGGAGTCGTAGAATGAATATAAAATGAATTTCTTTATGTTATTTTTTTTTTGGTTTGGTTGCTGGATATAGCATCTCGTGGCTCGAAATTCCGAAGTAACTAGAAATCTTGCTACATCCCGTACCCTACTTCTCAATTGTGATGTGTGGCTCCATGTCTTCTTCGTACGTCTACAACACTCAATTAGTTGATGTCAGGATACTTTATGGAAGGACATAGTTCTAAAAAGAGTGTCAGGATCATAAATCGTGAACCTCATAAATGAAGGTTATCCCAAGCAAATCCATTCTGCCGTACTAGCGACCAGTTGCTGAATCGCTCGCTAAAGTGTGGTGCGAACCTCCGTCTGGGGTAGCGGGGTTAGAGAACATGAAGAGATACCCCGTAGAGTGCACAGAAACAACCATCACACGAGTATTCCCAGGATCTCTACTAATAAAAGGACAAACTCATATTTATATGCATTTCGAAAATAACACTTGCAAGAGCTATATTCAATAGATGGCCAACAAGTGAAAACGCATCACATGATCCCGAGGGCAAAAGTCCGGGGCTTGATAGTCAAAAGTTCCATGACCTCTTCTCGACGCAGCACCTCCAGCGATACAACAGCCCCGAGCAAGACACTTGAGCAATTGCAATATGGCCTCACCCAGATCAGCGCTGGATAGCCTTCGGGCCGCCGGCACGATCGTGGATTGCGATACGATGGATTTCAACGGTTCGTGCCACCTCCGCCGCTCTATTAAGCTACTCATCTCACCTCTTCCTAGTCGCCAGCGACCCCAAGCTCGGCCCTTTTGTAGACTGCACTTCGAACCAAGCCATTGCATATGGCGAGCTACAGAAGCCAGAACACCGGGTTTTGATTGAGGAATCTGTCGTGCTGGCAAAGACAGTACGGTCCAACTTCCCCGGCGTGACATTCGAGGAGCTGGCAGTTGAGATTGCGGTAGGTGTCTCCGTCTCTGGAAGTTATATGTGCCATATGTTAGCCATCGGTGGCTGATTTTTTGGACCCGCGTAAAGATGGTGAGGCTTCAACTACGTATCTTGAAGGTGATCCAAGGCGCGGCTCACGTACAGACGAATCCGCGGTATTCCTACTCGACAGAGCAGACCGTGAAAGCTGCACTGCGTACGCCTATTCCTCTCCCGTCTCTAATCTATTGCAGAAATGCTGAGATTCTCAGGTATCGTGGCCCTATTCCAGCACCTGGACCCGTCCCTCGTGGAGCACCAGTCCCGCATCTGCATCAAGATTCCCAGCACCTGGGAGGGCCTGCTTGCCTGTAAACAGCTAGAACAGAGTGGAATCAAGACCTTGGCTACCACATTATTCACCATGGAGCAGGCAGCTCTAGCAGCCGAAGTCGGTTGCAGATACATCGCGCCGTATGTGAATGAACTCAAAGTCCACTTCGACTCCACGTACGTGTTCTCGAGATCCTAAAATTTCCCGCCGGCCTCATCCTGATGACAGATACCGCGATGACGCCAAGCTCCTCCCGCTCGTCGTTGCGGTTCAGAGGTACTACCGGAGATACGGATATAAGACGCAAGTCCTCCCTGCGAGCCTGACATCGACGGATGAGATTTTGGCAATGGCGGGCGTGCAGCATATGACCATCTCGCCGACACTCCTTGGTCAATTAGCTCTCCAAACAGGTGAAGTCCCAGAGTCCTTGTTTGGCACCCTAGCAATAGAGGAGTTGGAAAAGGTATCATATCTCAATGATGAGTCTGCGTTTAGATTTGCATATACGAGAAGCGGAGGTGGAGATGGTAAGGGCGAAGCTAAACTAGTGCAGGTGAATACAGTTTTATTTAGTTTATAGAACATAAAGGGTTCATATGCTAACGTTGTGGCTACAGGCAATCAATATCTTCTATGATATGCAGCTGAAATTAGAGGAGATGGTGAGGCAGGCTTAGGTTTAAAGTTCTTGCTAGTCTAACAGTGCTTATCACAACTGCATATATAAGTTCGTAGTTCTCGCAATCTTTCAAGGTATCAGACCTCTATATCCTTACCCATATCTATTTAATCCGATTTACCGACGTGAGCGGTCTCCCCTTCCCCCCATAAAAAAACTCCTCCAGGTTGTCCAACAACGACTTATCGAAATTCCTCCACGTCGTTCTGGAACACGCACCCACATGCGGCAGCACCGTAACCATATAATTATCCTTGAACGCCGCATTAATACCTGGTTCGTTCTCGTGCACGTCCAAGCCCACGCCCACAACCCTTCCCGATTCCAAAGCCCTCAGCAACGCCTTCTCATCAATCAGTCTCCCTCTTCCGATATTCACAACCCTGACCCCTTCTGCCTTGGCCATCTGAAACTCCTTTGTCGACAGCATATGATGCGTCTCAGGCGTATACGGACACGCCAGACAAATACAATCTGCCACCTTTACCAAACTCTGCAAACTCTCGTGATACACTGCACCACCCAGCACCCTCTCCTCCGCGCCCTCGTTCCTCCTCCGGTTGAAATAATGCACCCGCATGCCCAGTCCCGCCGCCGCCTTCCTCGCGATCTCCAGCCCAATATCCCCCATCCCCACAAGACCCAGCACGCGCCCACGCGGATCCTCCGCAACCGGGCCCAGCGCAAAGCTGCGCCTCCATTCCGTCCGCGCGCAATGCTCCGCGAAGCTGAAATACCGAAACGCACTTAGGATCAGATACAGCGCTGTGTTGGACACGCTCTCGGTGCCCGCGAAAGGCGTGTTGCAGTACCAGATGCCCATCTCGGTGAGCCGGGGCACGTCGGCTGAGTCGTAGCCGTGACCCGCGCACAGGACGATCTTCAGCGACGGCGGGTAGTGCGACAGGTTTTCGGTAGCGAAGATGAAGTGATTCGAATAAGGCTCGGCTTTCCACCAGCCGGTTCGCACAATTGCTTCAATATGGCTATATGCGCCGCCGGGCGCCAGACGGGCGTGGAATTCGGCGGTAGACGAACAGTCGTAGAGGATTATGTTGAATCGTTCTTGTACGCGGGCCCACTGTACGGGGTCGACTTCGCGCACGGCAGAGGTCACGAGGAGGACACTGGGCTTTTGGACACCTTCCATAATGCTAGACTTGGCCGGGTCGGTAACTTGTGTGAACAGGTTCAGGCTGTTTTCTGATTCTACTAACGACTTTTGAAGACCGTACTTCCCGACGTGAGGTGTGGGGACGGGAGGCTATCGTGGAGGTGGGTGGGTCCGGTAGCCGTGTGATTGTGCGTCAGATCGGTTATTGAAGATTCTGCCGAAACTATCGTCACTGACATTGTACTTGTACTATAATTATAGTACATAAAAAGGTGAGCCAAAGCCCACCATGTGTGATGGCAATTTTGATATCCTAAGTATTTTATATCGTTTGAGCCGGTCCTCCAGCGCTATTTCCTAGGTCATCTCTGGAGCTAGTCTATCGATGTGAAGATGAGAACTGGATGGTAGGCCCAGGTACTTGGTTGAATGAGATGCAGGAGTTATAACCCCATCCGGTTCGACCTACCATATATTTCCAAATAGATTTACATTCTCCCAGTCGAATGATAATTGAGCTGTGGGATCTCCGTTTGGAGCCTCAAACTCGGCAGTCCACGCACCAAAAGGATGTTGTTGAGCAAGAAAATCTTGTAGAAAAGGATCATCCAACACAGCACCGACACCTAGCTCCCCAGTACCAAAAGTCATTGTCTCGGGTATTGTTTCGTTACTACCTGCTATTCTTTGCCGAGAAGTGTCGCCTCCCGGAAAAGAACCACTAGCAGCTAGAAGCATCTCTAGACCATTGGGCTCCGGAACATATCTGCTGTCTGTTACAACCACCTTCTTCTGTCGCATTTTATCTAGGTCAGTCTTAAGCTCCACGAGCTGCTCGTAATAGCCACTAGCTGGCACATTGCCATCATCACGCATAGATCTTAATAGAGACCATGCAGTATCTACTGCATCCTCGTCGCCTTGGTTATTCAATGCAGAAGACATCATCAATATCACTGTTGATGAGAACACAGAAAGTGCATCAAAGAATCCAAAGGTAGCCAGACTGCCGTCGACCCAGAGCTGGGCCAGGATGCTATTTGCCGTTCTTGCTGTTTGGACACAGGCCTCGGCAAGTACCATTGTCATTGGAGATAGTGACCGCTGTGGGTTCGGAGTCGATGAGTGACGAAAATGGGATCTAAAAAGATGAAAGAATATTGGCCGTGTAGTTAGAATCACGCACTTCAACAATCAGCTTTTTTATAAGTAATCCTTAGCTAACACTTGCACGTACCTGGCTGAAATGTAAGTGTAATGATGCAACAGACCTCGATGAGTATATAGGACTGGAACGAAAGTCGAGGGTCAAATCCTTAGGCAACGTTGCATGCCACGAGCGTAAACTTGTCAGGATTCTTTGGACGCTCTGTACAAAGGTATTTGCTCGACCGGGTTGAGGTATACGATATATATCTATCATTATGCTACCAGTAATTCGGGATAGCTCAATCTGCGCGACGAGAAGTTGGGGATTATAAAAATCTTCGTTTTCGGAAGCAGTGAGATCGTTCATCGATGGCATCTGGACATCAATATCTTCATCCCGGAGCATAACTGGATGTCCAACCTTGGAACTGTACAATCGGTCCAGGCAGTACAGAGTCCAAAAGACTCTAATTCGATGTTCACGCTCTACTGCACCCATCTGCGTATTTTCAGGAATTTTACGATGTAAACCCATTGCAAGACTAAGCCTTAGTGCCAAACCAGCGTATACATATGCAGAATTCTTTCTGTTCAAAGCATGAGAATAAAATGACTACATATAATCAATTAGTTTGTACTTCTAGTAGGGATACACCATTTGCAGACGATGGCGTGGATTCAAATGACTAACCAGAAGTGTAAGTGTCTCAATATATGCGACGGTAGGTTCCTCATACAAGTCTTGAAAGAGGCTTATAGCCTGTAAGAAAAAGTCTGTTCCGGGCACCCCAGGTCCATTTTTAGTCCTGGTCGTCCTCGTGGAATATAGCTCGCCAAGGGCGAACACAGCAAATAGTCGACATAACCAAACAGGTTCATCCAGTGTTTCTTGCTTATAGGTCTCCTCAAGCTTTTCAAGGAATGTTTTCTTTAGGATTAAATGATACTCGGCTCCAATGAAGCGAAGCATAGCCCTTACCAGCAATTTTCCATAGTTGCGATTCGGAAGTTGGTAGTTCGGGCTGGACATGCGAAGTAGCTTTTGATGCTTGTAATAGGGATCAGGACCGCGTGGAGGCGGTAATCTTTCATCTCCATTCAGGTATTGCCTTAATCGGCTGCCAAATGTTGTGCATGCAGCTTCGCCGATATACAACGGTTGAATCGCCGTTTCGTCCGAAACAAAGCGTATACCCTCTTCGGCATTTTGTACTGGACCTGGCTGGTGAAAAGTTTCGGGATTTGTAGCTATGGCAGGTATATCCTCCTTATGAGGCTCGGATGGCTGTTCCGGCGGAAAGGCCTCTGGTGAGAGCTTAGGAGATCTTTTGCGTTTGAGTGCTTTGTTCTCGGCTTCCAAGCCTTTGAGGTAGCTATAGGCTTTGTTAGTATTGCAAAGTGCGAATCGAACCCAAAAGAATACTAACCTCTCCGGTACTGCAATCTTACGATCTCGAACAGGGTACACGCATTCTGTCGGGTTCTTCGACTGTGCGCAGTTACGACAAGGTGTTTCGCCGGAACACTTGACCTTATGCGAATGGCATCTCCGGCACGCGACATAAGAGCGATTGAGTCTCTTTGGGGTATGCTCTTCGGAGTTTTCATGCGGTACCACCGACAACTGTCTGTCACTCATCCTCCTGTCTCCACTCATCATATCATCAGCGACAAATGGCGACAAATGGAGTCGCTGTGATGGATGAGGCATCTCGGGCTCTTCGGCGGTCAACCGAGTCGCGCTACCGGATAAGATAACATGATGAGAAGATCTGCCATCTTGCGTCATTCCACGTGATATTTAATCTTCCTGAATTTCCTTAAGGATACTTCTAGATATCGAATACAGGTACTATTTCCTGGAGCATATTCAGTGATGAGCGCCTACTTTGATATCTAAGACATCGTTATAAATGTTTAGATACCCCTCCAGGACTTCCAGGCTTGCGTCTGCCAGCTTGAGCGCTACTAATCATTAAGATCCTAAGAGTACGAGTGCAAGATACCATCCTCTTCCTAAGACCAGAATCATCCCTGCCTAAGCAATTGGATGTCTGCCATGCGCTTCTTGTCCACGTTAGGCGCCATATCCGCCCACAGATGCTCGAAACGTAAGCTGTAGAGGGGAAGAGTGGTAGACGTCAGGAGTCTCTGTAAATAGCTACAAATATGTTTATTTCTTATCCGAGTCTCGATATGGCCAAGGTATAGCTAATCCTTATACCAGCACTCATGCGCGAGTGCTCATGCGTGAATAAGAAGGAACCGGCATATTACGTATCGTCCGATCACGTGACACCTATTCCCGGCTGCTGGTGCCTCAAGCCGATCTTAGCAAAATCTGACAACTATTGATAGGCACTCCAGAAACAACACTTTGAGAGACTCAATGGACCTTCTTCCTTTCGTAGATTTTAGTTGACGAGGTTGTCGTAGGAGTTATAGTTATCTCAATTTCCAGGGTCTGCTCTACCTTTCTTTTACTTCTTGGCAGCATCACCGCTGATTAAAGAATTGACCAATCTCTACTTTGTAATCCGGAACGCTGTCAGAATACTATTTGCCTCGACAGTGGGAACTCAGATAGTCATCTACAGAGGTAAGACTCCAAGATTCTTCTCAGAGCTCAACATCATGTCTCAAATATCTCATTAGGTGGAACATTTGCAGATTTGTGGACATTTCCGAGGATCTTCTTTTGTGTTCAGACTGCTGATATGTCTTTAGCCAGGCAGGAATATCGGGTCGCAGATACCATTTATTCTGAAGTTCTTATCCGTCATGCCCTATTACGAAACGCTTCGTCGGTCCCTAATAACTAGCCATCAGGCCAACCCGTGTGTTTTTGTCTTTTTCATGTGAAGACTCCGCAAGCTATAGAAAAGGCCACAGAAGTCGACGAAGGATTCACAGTCGAGGGGTTTACAGAAGATCCAGAGCCACAGCCACTGAATATAGTCAGAAACCCTGAACTTGTGGAGGTCCTTTCAGGCGAGCCTGTATGTGTTATAATGAAGATCGACTACGAGGTTGGCCCGAAAATATCTTCAAAAACTATGGGATGAAGGATATAGAAGCCTGGATATTGCCTTGGTTCATTCATGACTAATCAAGAGACGTTCGAAAAGCGCTACCCCATCCTACTCCGCGAATCCTCCATCCACAAATAAAACGGTGGTGGAGAGCAATATACAGGCTCAATGGATGTATCCGCGATATTGAGCAATGACGCCTTTGGCATCTTACCTATCTGAGCAACGCGTAGTTATGTCTTACGCTATGGCAAGCGAAGAGATTGAGAAGAAGACGATTTGTGGATCAGAAATTGCACTATTGACGGCATTTCTCGCAGGATTTACGGGAAGTGAAGCCACCGCGGTAATGGATGCCAGTGATCTTATCTAGACACTTGCGGAGGCGGCTATGGGGATATCAGGAACGAAGTCTCAGAAGATGACGGGCAATAGAGAACTCGGATTGCCAGAGATTCTAAGGAACGCGCGTCAGGGAGTGTTAGCAATACAGAGGCGACGAGTGCATCAAACTGGTTTTCCCCCGAGTCGTCTGGGGATTCAGATAGCGACAAACGCATATGACCAAAAAGTCAAAATTGCGGCTAAAGCCGGCTGGAATAAACTAAAACGTGACGCGATTCACAAACACATCGCGGGAGCCTCTCCCGATGAAGAAATTTCAGTGGAGAGACGCCACTGACGGCCAATCGATAAGGTACGAGGCAAGAATGGGAATACGGTGTTTTAAGATGGCGCCGATATCATGCCACTAAAATTTTATTAGGAGATTTGCCTACTTACAGGCCAACGTGCTGTGTTGTGGGAGTTCCGTGACTCACTGTATTTCTGAGTATCCTGTTCTGAATTCTCTTGAGACAGTCCTACAATTGCTGGATAATTGCTAGATCATTGCATACCTCCCTCCAAAACAGCAATTATGGGTTCGATCGGTCCCTCGTCACATTTCTCGTCCCTTCCGACTGCGGAGGGCGACCCCGCCTTCGGCCTCACAATAGAATTCGGGAAGGACCCTCACCCGGACAGAGTCAGTCTCGGCGCCGGCGTGTACCGCGATGAGAACGGGAAGCCATGGCTGCTTCCTGTTGTGCGGAAGGTCGAGATCGCGATCAGCCAAGATCCGAACGGTGACCACGAATACCTGGCAATTGCGGGCCTTGCGGCACTCTATACGCAGGCGAGGGATATAGTGTTCGGCACCGACAAGGAGAGGGATGTGGCTATCGTGGAGAGGATCGCGAGCATTCAGACCATTTCAGGCACGGGCGCGAACCATGTGGCTGCGAAGTTTCTGTCCGATACCATCAAGCCGCGATCGGTGTGGATTAGCGATCCAACGTGGTCGAACCATCATTTGCTGTGGGAAGTGGGGGCACCACAGGTAGAGCAAAAGCTGTATCCATACTACAAGGCGGACACGAAGTCGTTTGATTTCGAGGGCATGCTCCAGAAGTTGAATACCGAGGCGCAAGAGGGAGATGTGATACTTTTGCATGCGTGTGCGCATAACCCCACTGGATTGGATCCCACAAAGGAGCAATGGAAAGAGATTGCAAAGGTTATCCAAAAGAAGAAGATTTTCCCCTTCTTTGATATCGCCTACCAAGGCTTTGCGTCGGGAGACCTTGATGCGGATGCTTGGGCTGTTAGATACTTCCTCACCCTCCCGAATATCGAATTCGCTGTCGGACAGTCGTTCTCAAAAAACTTTGGATTGTATGGCGAGAGAGTCGGGGCATTCCATCTTGTCACATCGTCGTTAGCTGCCAAGGTACAGGCTTTCAGCCAGCTTGAGCGATTACAGCGTGGAGAATGCTCGACACCACCTGCATATGGTGCCAAGATTGTTTCTACCATTCTCGCTGATCCTCTACTATGTGAAGAGTGGAAGAGCAATGTTCGGATTATGAGTGAACGCCTAAAGGGGATGCGGAGAGCTTTGTACAATGAGTTGCAGAAGTTACAAACTCCCGGGAGTTGGGAGCATATTATCAAACAGGTAAGAAGACCATGTTCGAGCTTAACCGACACCAGCTGACATGGAACCCAAGATTGGAATGTTCTCCTACACCGGCCTAACCAAGCCCCAAGTCCAGGCGTTGAAGAAAGACTACCATATTTATGCATTAGAAAGTGGTCGTATTTCGGTTGCCGGCTGTAAGTATGCTCCTTCACCTTGGCGAATTGATTCTAACACACTCGCAGTAAATCCTAGCAATATAGAATATGTCGCAAAGGCATTTGATGCCGTCGTACGAACTGTGTAACTTACGCGAACTAGCATTGTCGATATGTAAATACGGGGATTTAAAAAAAATGGGGATTTAAAAAATGGGCGGAAACGTTTGTATACCAGATTCTTGATAAATCTTTGCGGCTAGACACGCAGCCGGGGTGTTGCTCAAAAAAATTAGATGGTTCGGTGTCGAGTAAGTATCTATAGAGAACATTTAAAAGCATTCTTCATCAACCATTTCTCATTTCATAGCCCTCGTTTGCTCATAGCTCGTCCTTTCCGAGTTTTTACTAAAAGTCCTTTCTACCCAGACGCCGTGCTCAGAGTACATCTCAGAATCTTGTACTACCGTACCTTTCCCAAAAAAACCACTGCCTAATGTTTATTAGCTGCTGAAAAGTCCTTAACAAGTAAAAGCGCATGAGCCTCTATCCTTCAATTTTATCTAAGCCTCTACCGATGATCAAAGTCTCAGCGTCGAGAATATCTACGATGCTAGCAAGGTGGCCATTTTGAAGACTAGGTTCCTCTTTCGGCAGCATCAGTCTTTGTATTAGACATTTCAGCCATGCAATCATTACCTTCAAAGACGGCAGGACTATCTCCGTTCTCCTTCGAGAATCTCCAATTCAACAAGTCCTCTTCGGAGCACGTTCCTTGCAGATGCTTCCCATTTTCTAGAGCCTGTCGTCACGATTAAGCGCATCCCTCTAAGGCTATCAAGATAAATGTCGATATAGTAATAGCCATACGAGTACTTCTCATGATATTTCGGCCTCTCAGTGCGACAGGCCAATAACTTCAGAGCAGTCTCGAGGTAGATCTCAACGGCTAGAGTTTGAGAGCAAGTTTTCAGTATTAGAAATTTAGAATCAAAGTTAATTGACAAGTATGATACATGATACGTAGTGTATGAGGGCAGTCCCATCATTGACAGGATATGATACATGATACGTAGTGTATGAGGGCAGTCCCATCATTGACAGGATATTTTCCAAAGGTTCATAAACTATATTAAGGTTCTCCTGCTAAATACGAAAGTACCTTGGCCGAGTGGGAAGGAGCCACCGCGCGCTCGCTTATGGCCCCAGACGGAAAATGCCCCAGATTGGAAAATGTGCCCCAGACGGAATAAATGGCCAAAAATGACAAAAGATTGGTTCGGTGAGAACACCGATTGGTCCCTCAGTTGCGCTCATAGTAGAGGCTCTTTATCATCACGTATAAGGATCAGATTAAGCATATCATTTTTTTTATCATTGGGATCTTGCACGTGTTTAGGGCACGTGCTGGGTAGTAACAGCGGAGCGCCGCCTAACCCATTCAACTACGGTCCCGGCCTTGTTGAGTGAATTGGGCATGTTTTTCTTTTTATGTGGGCTACGGGTGGGCACTGTAGGTAAGTAACTTCCTCTATTTCTACCGTTGCGGTTCTTCCCTTCTGTTTGTCGTTCTTTCCGTTTAGAAAAGGAGAACAGGAGGCCGTTGTTTTGCGGGCTCGCCTCGCTTGTATATCGCGGGGGCCGATGCGGAGGTTAGTTTGGCGATGGTTCTGGTGCCTTGGTGCCTCAGTCCTCGGCTGCTGGACTTGGACGAACACCAAATTGCGACCGAATATGCGGATATACAACGACCATCCAACATTGGATTTTGTCAACTGCAAGACATATCATATATCATCGATTGAGTACTCAGTTGACAACCTCTTTCGCTCAATTACTCCATGTAATTGCCTTGCTAGCACTTGCTTGTCAAGATCCATTCATCATAGTTGGTAAGATTCGATACAATCCCGCGCTGAATCGAATATTCATCAGGCCCTCTACTCGGACAACGACTTTTAAATGTGCGATGAAGAGGGATTTTTCTATGAACACTGCTGAGGTTGCTGTCTCTCCAGGGCGGAACTGTGATACTTCGAACAACTCTGATAGCGATGAACCCGGCATTACCGTCTCCGCTTGCCGTCTCCGCTTGCCGTCTCATCCGCTCCTCCACCTGGAATCCTGCGCCCCGGGCTGGGCGGAGGAGGGCCAGGACACCTCTATATACACTGTGATGCTCGGCGTATTTGTTATTCTGGAATGCGGGGAACCCTATGATGTAAGTAATTCTTACTTGTCCCACCACTATCTCCAGGTCTCCGCGAGACCATTTCTCCATTCATTGCAATAGCTTTCAATCCTCTCTGCATTCTCGTTTTTCAAGATGTCTGGTACAAAAACAATGAAAGCGGTAGTCTACCAGGGTACGTCGTCACACATGCGGTCAGAATCCTCTAACACGAACCCCAGAGCCGTTCAAGGTCACCATCGAAGAACGCCCTCTTCCAAAACTCCAGCATCCTGACGATGCCATCATCAAAGTGACCACCGCCGCAATCTGCGGTTCGGATCTGCACATGTACCAGGGCCGCACCGCAGCCAAAGGCGGTCTCTCGTTTGGGCACGAGAACATGGGCATCATCACCGAGGCCGGGCCCGGCGTATCCCTCCTCCAGAAAGGCGATCGCGTCGTGCTCCCATTCAACGTCGCCGACGGGCGTTGCCAGAATTGCGAGACGGGCCACACGGCCTTCTGCACAGGCGTGAACCCCGGGTTCGCAGGCGGCGCCTACGGATACGTCTCCATGGGCCCTTATGACGGCGGCCAGGCCCAATATCTCCGCGTGCCCTACGCCGATTTCAACTGCCTGAAACTCCCACCCGGCACCGAGCACGAAGCCGACTTCGCTCTCCTCGCAGACATCTTCCCGACCGGCTGGCACGGGGTCGCGCTTTCAGGCTTCCAGAGCGGCGAGAGCATCGCTTGTTTCGGCGCCGGTCCCGTCGGCCTGATGGCTGCGTACTCGGCCTCTCTCCGCGGCGCTTCGCAGATCTACGTTGTCGACCAGGTACCTGAACGCCTCGCTGTCGCGGAGAAAATAGGCGCCATCCCTATCGATTTCAGCAAAGGCGATGCCGTCGAGCAGATCTTGAAGCACAACGGCGGAATGGTCGACCGCGCTGTCGACGCCGTGGGATACCAAGCCAGCGCCTCGACCGGCTCCCGAGAAGCACCGAGCGCAGTGCTGGAGTCCTGCATCAGAGTCACACGACCGACCGGCGGCCTGGGCATACCTGGCCTATACGTGGCGAGCGACCCCGGCGCTCCAGACAGCAATAGCGCGCAGGGCATGCTCCTCATCTCGTTTGGGAAGATCTTCGAGAAGGCAAGTCGAGTCGCCCGACATCTTCTTCCGCTCCAAGCTAATCGGCACAGGGACTCAAGCTCGGCACCGGCCAGTGCAACGTCAAAGCATACAACCGCCAGCTCCGCGACATGATCATATCCGGCAAGGCGAAGCCGAGCTTTGTCGTCTCGCACGATATCAGCTTGGACGAGGCTCCGGGTGCGTATGACAAGTTCGATCGCAGGGTCGAGGGGTATACGAAAGTCCTCATCCATCCAAACGGTCCGCTGGACGAGTTCACAATCTGACGCGGATGGGGGCTCTGTTATATATCTTGTTCCATATCAAAATAATTTATATAATATAATATTAGTGAGAAGGAATACCAATATCGTGCTAACCTATAATATATTTATCATGTCTTCTCTATTCCTGCAGACAATACTGTATTGCATATTTAGCAAAGGCATGGCTGAAGTTGCCCCTCAACTACCGTGCAAATATAATGTTCTACCATAGAAATAATGTATACACCATTACGTCCCACCCACGACCACTCTCCATCTACGATCTACGCCGTCTTCGCACCGGGAAACTTTGCAAACTGGCTCGTATCGATAGACGCAAGCTGCGGACACGCCAAGCCCGCAAGCGCGTCGCCAACCGCCTGATCCAGCAGCGCCAGCGCCGCAGTGACGTCCGACAGCAGGCCGGCCACCAGATCGGGGGCCAGCTGCTGGGCGGCCTGGAAGGCGAAGCAGATGGCGTTGTTGCCCTCGGCCAGGGTGCCGAGGCTGAAGACCCCGCCCGTGAGGTTGGCAATGTCGACGCCGGTGAAGGAGTTGACGGTCCCGGTGTTCCCGCCGACGGAGAGGAACTCCGGGTGCGCGAGGGCCGCGGCGAGGAGGTCGGTCAGGAAGTAGGCGATTGTGTACTGCGGTGCTGCGTCAGCCCGACGCGAACTGTGAACGAGATCAGAGGGGATGGGAGAGGCAGACCTCGTCGCCGATGGCGCGTTTGTACCAGCCATCTGGGATCCTCTCTTGTCCCTCATTCCAGGTAAAGCTGCCCGAGCTTCCCGTAATCGAGAAGAAGGACTTGAGGACTTCTTGGTTTAGAATCCCCTGCACTTTGTCAGTGTCGTGTGCTTTCCATCCAGGGATGTGTACATACTTCAGGATACTCGGCTGACTTGTTAGCCATGAATCGATAGATAAAGGTATAGCCAGCAGGCTGCACGGCTAGGCCGGTAAATGGACCATTGAAGAAATATGGATTGTTCGCTTTCGACTGTGCAAATCGATCGGCCCGGAATGCCGTTAGGACATCTAGATTGTAGTTTGCTGTGGCGGGATCGGGTTGTCGGGAGAAGAGATCTTGGAATTGGCTCAGGAGGAGTTTGTAGTCGTTCCCACTATGGCTTGTTAGATATGCTCTCTAAGAATATCTCGGGCATCTGGACTTACTACTCGTAGAGATCCGGTCTTGTCGGTGAGGCATCAGTCTCGTATTTGTTGTGTGACCCTGAGATTCCTTGAGGTTGGCCTAGTCCAAGAAGACCTGGCAGCTTCGCTGTTGGGCCGCCGATAGACCATGAGGTCCCATCACCATCAATAACAGCGCCAAAGGCGGCTAGGAAGGCAGCTAGATCCAGCCCCATGCCGAATACTTGAGAATGTTAGTCTAAATGTGGCCGAGGTAGGTGGACATACTCACCCGTATTTGTTCCCAGAATGAAGTCTGTTATTGTGCCAACACCATTATGCGGCTTGATATCATCAGCAGAGTCTCGAATCTCAACGATTACATATATATACCATGTAGTTATGATTTGCCATGGCGTTAAGTCCAGGACATGGCCCGCCTAACACGTCGTCAGCTTAGCTATGTTACGACCGATTCGAGATTTACTCGCGCTGGTCACCACTGCCTGGAGGAACAAAAGCATGACTCCCCTGATTTGAAACATATTGTGAAGCGGCATCAAAACCAGGTGTTCGAGGAAGTTGTCGCTTTTCCTTGAGACTTGCAACGGCTTGCTCGATGTCTCGAGGAAGATTCGAGTTTCCAGCTCCCTCCATCATATCGAACAATGCTGTTGGAAAGCTAACTACATCGACGATGTATAGCGCCAGGGCGCTGAGGATAGATGTCGAATACTTCATGTTGCCTACCAATATAGAAGCCTGTGGCAGCAGAATAGATGGAAAGACGGTGTGTAAACAGAAATCTCAACCCGAACAGAGAGGGAAAGATGCTGCATAAGTAGTTGAGCCATCATGTCTTGCCTTTCAAGGAATACTGCGAATTCGTCGAGGTGTTCAGCCCGGCCTGGACATCTCCCGAGAGCCTAGAGAATCTTGTACGCTGATATGACGATGTTTGTGCTCTGGCCGTGCACGTTGTGGTTCCAGCCTCCTACGAAAGAGGTATTACAGAGATACAGGAGTATGCACATGGCCCCCCGGAAAGGCCGCCACCCATACCTGTCGAGTAATCCGTCGCCAGCAAGGGACATGTTATCGATCAGCCCCCGATCCCGAACCCGCCAAAAGCAAGTTCAGAGACCCACGATCTGCACCAGCCACAATTAATATCGTCCCAGCAGCCGCGAGAGGATCTGCTGGGAGTCCCCAGTACCCCAAAACCAGACAAGCCACCCAAGGGCCAGATGGCGGGATTTGGTGGCGCGAAAAGTATGAAATAGCATTTACATGGTTGGCTGTTGCTGGAGATCATGCCGTGGGATCATGTCGTGGATCCGAGTCGATGGGAATAAGCTTAACGTACTGTAGATCTCGCGGAGGAAGCCCAAGAAAGGCAGATTTGTTTCAGGGAACAATCGCCTCGGCGTCTCCGGGCTCGATTCAGCGTCGCCGGAAAGCCTCATGACCCCTATTACAGCACCGATCTCGGCGCGACTTAGAGACCTCTAATTCTGAACCTCCGACAATAATATGATATATCAAACCATCGCTGTAAAAGCCGGGACCTGCGAAGCGCACGCCAATGATTCCAGCAAAGTTTCTTGGTACGGCTAATTTAAACCACATGAATCAAGAAGCTTGTCGGGAGCATAAGTACAAGTGCATTTGCGATTTCTTCGTTGCCAAACTCATCAGTGACCTAGAGTGTATAATAAGTTCTACATCCTATTCATTGACTATTAAATATATTGAAATTATGTATTTCCACCCAGACTTTGATTCTCAGTTACGATATCGCAGCTCTTTAGGAACCCTGAAATGAAAGCCTTGCAGTTGATTATCCTGCAGTTCTATGTACAGTACTGTAAGACAAGTGGCAAACACCACACTCCTTCCGAACCAGAACATCGCGTAATGGACTTTAAAGAAATTGTTTTTCGTATAAACACGCAGTACTACAGAATGCGATATCGACGATACCTAGACGCAGCACCTGGAGTCGGTCTCCTTCAGAACCCATTTTGAGAAACGTATAGCAGCAACCATGCTCCTTCCGAACTATATAGTTCAAGCACAACCAAAATCTAAGTCGTAAGAACAAGTTAGCCAAGAATAGGAGTTTTAGAAAAAGTTATGGTGCTCCCACCATGATCTTGGCCGGTCGGTGGCTCTGGCCGGCACTATACTATCCGAATCACTTGGTGCGATTTCTTCATTTGCATCTGCCGTGGGACTATCTACCTCTTCCATGCGTACAGTCGTTGTAGGGGGCTGCTCGTTAGCAACATCGGCACTGCCTTCCGTCTCCAGATCTTTCATCTCAAGGTTATTATTTCCTGTCCCCTCAACCAGCATGGACTTGTCACTGGTTTGACTCTTTTCGCCAATCTGGAAGAGGTTTACCCTGGTGGTCAAAAAGGCTCTCGCGCGGACTTCGTTCAAAAATAACCAGTCCAGCTCCGAGAATGTGCGACCCCTGGATTCTGGAAGACAGAAGTATGTAAATATCAAGGCTAAGCTGCACCAGAATGCCCAGAACCATGCAGTTTTGGGGCCCCAGTTCCATGCAGTGGGGTTGAGCTGGTATGGTGTAATGATACAATTAAAAAGGCCAACAATATTGTAGGCGATTCGAGCGATGTTGATAGTCTTGGACTTCAGACGAGTAGACGAAAGTTCCGAGACGATCGCATAAGTGACGGGACCGATGGTGCAGCCATATACGAGCGTGTATAAGAGGAACAAGGAACCTTCAATCCAACCCGAGATGCTTACTGGAATAGGTATGACAGAGACAATCCCAACAGTACATAAAGTTATCAGGAGAAACAAGAGGCCCATCAACTCAATAGATCGGCGTCCATAACGTCCAAGGAGCATCCAGCTAACCCCAGTGCCAATGAGACCTAGACCATACTGCTGGCGTGTTAGCATTATGGGCTTTGTAGAGGGATACAAATCCCGCATGTAATGCGGAGACAATCAGCAAAATGAAGGTAAATTGATTCTTACTTGGACAATAACGAATGTGAACGCATGCTCCGGAGATAGCCCAGCTTGTTCAAAAAAGTATGGTGACCACTGCATCAAAGCAGAACCACAGCCATTTTGGATCATCCATATAACAGCAGTAATCATCGTACGTCGGCGATGCACGCCTCTAAAGCAATCACGATATCCTGTTCCATGTCCATTTTTCGAGTCGTTTAATTCCTCTTGGTTCGTCTCAATGATCAAGGAAAGATGGTCCTCGACAGCGTATCCGGGAGGAGGATTTTTCTTGCTAACCATCTTTGACAGCACAACTCTTGCCTCCTTGACCTTTCCATGTCGTACAAGCCACCATGGTGATTCTTCTGCAAATGCCCATGCAAAGATAAAAATTGGAAGGGGAAAGATCCACTGAAGGCCGAGAGGGAGCCTGTAAGACAATGTAGTGCGGTTGTTCACGAGGGCTCTGAGGCTGACGGCGCCAAGAAGCTGGCCAATAATCCAGCACATATTAGTCCAGGCTGTAACATATGCTCGGATAGGAGTTAGGCATGTGTCTGAAGCATAATTTGTGGTGAGAGTCTGGAATATACCCCACGGTACACCGCAAAGAATAAGGCCAACCAGGAAAACGGGGAGACTTTTGGCCATGAACGGTATAAAGATGAGGACACACAAGGTAGCCATAGTTCCCAAGAAGGTCTTCTTGAAGCCTATCCTTTCGACCATCCAACCGCTGATAAGAACTCCTAAGGTCTGGCCACCAGTTGGGCCGAGCACAATGCCAGATTGCCATGCTGCCGGGATATGGCAAACGTCGTCAAGTGGGGCATCTGGGCAAGCGAAATCCCGTCTGAAGACTACGAAAGATAAAAACCCAGTGATCAGGACCAGGTCAAAGCCTTCCATGATGCAGGCTTGGGAGAGGATGAACGCCGCAACGACGGCACGGGAAAATGCTCGCCCGCATTTGACTACTCCCATTTCTTTCTCAACATCCGCCGCTCTACGTGCACCAGCACACCGCTCCTCATGTGATAGTTCCTTTTTTTCACTGCTGGCTTCAATGTCGGAAGCCCGAGGGCTAGGATCTGCAGAATTTGACACATTGTCGGAAGTGTGCCTATCGTGCCGGCCTCGGAGGCCACCAGTGTCAGTAGCAGACATCGTGGATAAAGATGGCTCGATCACCCCAAAGAGATAACTTCCAAAGGATTCCTTAACAATTGATAGATAGCGGTGTTTGTTGATGAAAGTCCCCTTAGATGGAGAAGAAATGTGAGAGAAATTCTGGGGAAGAGGTAAAAAGTAGAAGTGTTTTGTTGATGAAAGTATCCTCTGGCGAGGAAGGAATGTTCATGACAATAAATTCTAGGGGAGGGAGGAGATAGAGAGCTTTTATAGCCAAACTTTCGGCTACAGAAACCCTATAAAGATTCCATGTTAATCATGGCACAGTATGATCCTTCCTGCGGTGGTCAATTATGGAAAGTGTGGACATCTAGACTCCTCCAACCTCCCAAGGCGCTTCCCTCTAATCCCAACTCGTTCAATACGTTGCACGCATATTAAAACCTTAGCCGCATATAATGCAAGATTCTCTTGCTTACCGACTTGTATAGTACGCCAACGGCAGGTGAATCCCACGTGCATAGCCATTTCTCGAACCTGAATAAGCCAAAGCTCGCTAGGGGGAAGTTATTTGAGATTGGATTGCAAGCCCGTATCGCGTTGCGTACGAACCCCGTCTGCAATAGTAGGTAGCTGCCAGCATCGGATCAACATCTTTGATTCTGTGCCTGATTATGTCTTGTGTGGTAGCAACAGAAAGGCAGGCGCCAGCCATACGGCCTGAAATATATTGAATACTAACGCCCGATACCTTAGTCTTCGGCCACCGTGACAACTCGATCCATCCAATGTAACTTCATAGGCTTCAATGTACTCTCACGACGCACGAAGACGATACATTGCAGCCCATGAAGACGCACGAAGACGCAAGACGCAAGGTAACGAAACGCCCTCACCTTTGGTCCTTTGTGGAGCCGGGGTTTATCTCTGATTCTTGGCTCCGTCCGAGGAAGGCCATAGCAACCTCTCCATCTCCTAGGAGACAAGTTAGCGCCCAGATTCTCAACAACTCAATGGCGGCGTATTTGAGTAAAATAGCTTAGAGAATCTGGATCGCGCAAGAAGTGTGCAGGTAGTCATGACGTCCCAACCACCTTAGGTACCTACACGCGACGCTTGGCGTGGAAATAAAATCCCGCTAATCGAGGTTTGTGCGCAACAACACCATTGGCATTGCCGCCAACATGGCCATTTGCCTCTTAATAGGTAAGATTAAGATATTACATTCGATTTCCAAGCTGCAAATTTTAACTATAGAAAGGTTCTACTACATTAATAATTAGACCACGGCCTTGGCGGCACGAATCTTCGGAGATGCAGGAGTGACAGCGTGGATCCTCTGGGGCCAAGACTTGGTTGGCAGCTGCACCAAATAAAGCATTGTTCAGAACTCAAAACTTCAACGCATAATTAAAATTTCATTAAAGGTGATATTGGACGGAAGATTAAGGGTAATTAAAAGCTGCTATAGCTGTTCTATTAATGAAGTCAACCCAACCCAAAGCAAGATTGCTATGAAATACAAATCAAACAACCACCCGGTATACCAAGAGGGTCCTCGAAATAAGTCAATATAGTTATGCCAATATTTTTCGAGAGGCCAAAACGACGAAGGACTCGGCGTTAGGGATAGCAAGTCAATTCATCGCAGAAACATAATGTCGTAAGTCGTCAATCGAATGTATCAATCGATGCCGGCATATACTCCCACCAAACCGGAACAATCATTTCTCGACCCAGCCCTTGACGGGATCATAAAAGGACCTGGCTTCATTACCATCCTGGCAGTTCTCGATATGATATTGAGTGGTTGGGTTGTATGTTGTCTGTGGGGCTGACAGAGTTCGTGGTTCTGGTCAAATCAATCTTGCGTCAGCATATATTACTGTATCTATGCAAGCAAGTTGTGCATAAGAGATGGTACAGGGGGGTAATGCAATAATATAATGGAAGATCAGGGCCAAAGAATGAACATACCACTTGCGTATGGATCGTAGGATTGTGTTTGCACTGAGATCCCTGTCGAGCGTGGATAAGAAAATGGATAATAATTAAGGTTCGTTGAAATGGCATGGCCTTGCTGATCTAGTAAAGCCGACATACGTGGGTACCTGCATCAGTCATGAAGAAACGGGTAAACTCACCAAATCCATCAGTATTGGAATTTCCCTGATAGTAACCTTCACCCTCACTGTACGATGAAGCTACTATAACGGAGTGTTGGTGGCTTTTATGGTGTCTTAATGCGCCCTTTTCGCTATCCTTTCCTCTGTTCCTGCCATCACGATATCTGAACTTGTGATACAGAAACCACTTAGCTATCCAATTCGGGCAGTCATTTGGCGAGCTTTTGTCAGCCAGCTGCCAATATGCTGCTGTACGAGCATCGCCGGATTGGAATAGTCTGGTCATTGCCTCGAACTTGGCTTTCTCTGTCATGTCACTCCAGTCATAAGGAGGCTTCTGCTTGCAGTTCTTCTTGAGGTGTTGGGTATTTGCTGTCAGCCACTTATAGACTCTATCTGTCTCATTCTGACGAAGTAAGTAGGGTGATTTTATAAATTGTACCGGTAATAAATATGGGGAAATTTCAAATGAGGTAATTACTTACGGCCATTAGATTGTATGTTTCAAGGGTTATGTTGAGCCGCTTGAGGAGGTCCTCCTTAGTCTGGCTCATCGCCAGTGCCGGTAAGCTCATCGATACAGACATTCTACAATAGATCGAGACAAGAGTTTATTTCTGGGAAATGTACGTGAGGGAGAGAATGCCGAGCAGCTGCTACTGAAGTCGGCCGATAGCAAGCCGTGATATACAGTAACTGTATCGGATCTTTTCCATCGCCCGCGCTATAGGCAAACGGTAGCGATTCGGGTGTCATCTCCAAATGGCAGTGTTACCTGATGAAAAAGATGGGGGGATCTTGCTCCATACAGTGCTCTCTGCAGGGTGTGTACGGAAAACATGCCACGCAGGATTCAGCAGCAAGGATTTCATGATCTCTAGTCCAAGGAAGGATCGGCATAAAGAATCACGGTACTATCGACAAGTCGATGCAGACAAGCATAGGCAAACAAGCTTCCACTCTGGCAATATTTAGACCGAGCCTTCTGTACAATGGGGGTCAGTTAGGGGTGCCTGACGGTGTTTGGACCCAAGGATATGCCATGAAGAACCGCACAGACGGTACCAGTGCCGAAGCTTGAAGAATGGAAAGCAAGAGGCATCGCCGGACTCCGACCAATCTCAGGGCGAAG
Organism: Aotearoamyces nothofagi; assembly: GCA_015345905.1. Lineage (NCBI taxonomy): Eukaryota > Fungi > Ascomycota > Leotiomycetes > Leotiales > Tympanidaceae > Aotearoamyces > Aotearoamyces nothofagi. Next base: position 354,017 of record JADDTR010000022.1, read on the forward strand.
GGATAAACGAAAGGATATGGTAGCCCATAGTTATATACCACTAACCGACAGGTGTTCACATCCGCTGCGGGCAGTTAAAAGTCCCCATGCCTCTGTAATACACCATCCACTTCCATGGGGAAAAGTTGGGTGTGACTGACCAGGTTTGGAACGAGGTCGTGTGCCACAAACTTACAGTTGACAACATGAGACTAAAAAGGCGCCTTGTAGCCACATCGGCGGTGCCGAGAATGGCGATATACAAGCCAGGAACGGTAAGGCTACGAAGAAAGCTCAGCCTACTGGACTGCTATAACCGATCAAATAGAAGCAGTAAAGTAGAAAGGTTTGGTGCATTATCGTTGTAATGCATGCCACGCGCCTATATTCATACTTCCAATCAGATCTGGCGGCAAAGGGAGAAGCACCTACCATATACACCAACAGCTCGCAAAATGTATGCCGCATGATGGGTTGTCATACGATAAACCCGTTTCCTTCCTGTTCGACAAGGATCATATTTCCAAGGATCTCCTAGTGCTGGTGGATGGGATTTCATTTAGTGTGTCGAGTCCGCTTCGGTATGTGGGTTGCAAGAGTGACATGTCATATAGCAATTCCTTACACCACGTCTTTGCCATCGAGATTATCAAAATCAGGATAGCTAGAGAAGAGAAATGTCCTTTTGGCCCGGTTGATACGTCCTGGATTGCTCCTGGTGCTGGCAGTTGCTAACATTGGGAATGTCCTCGCCGGAAGACCACGAGGCAGCATTTGTCCATCCTGACTGCCTCAGATGGATTCTTCCGTGCCAATCTCGCCCGACAATCCTTGAAGCCTGGGGTTTCCAGTGGAGGTGGTACCGTAGCCTTCTTCCCAAAGATATCATGATGAGCGACAGCGTGTCTTTGGCTTTGCCATTGTTATAGCTGCCATGAAGTGCATTGACAGATCTGGTGGAGCGCGAAAATCGGTGTCCACATCCTATTCTAGGATGGTGAGTGACGGCTGCTATCGGGTAATGCGTTACAGATTTCCCCCGTCATTAGACGCCGTAATGTCAGGAGCTGGCTTGCATAGCATCTCCCAAATCATGGGTAAGGTACATGTAGCGTTGTGTTGTTCTCGGTGGTACGAGACAGGCCGACTGGCAGAAAGGTCAGCCATCCCCAAGGACGTTCATTCTACCGCCGCCCACCGCCTTTTAGGGGTGGCCCAGGCTCCAAGGCCCAAACTCCCAACCCCACGGCCCACCAGCCCACCTTAACACCAGTCGCCAGGAACGCACGACTCGTGATAAGGCATTGGCATTGCAGGCCTGTCTTTTCTTCCTTTTGCACTCCAAGCTCGCTCGTCTCGATGGCCTGGAGAGATGGGGCGTTTTAGAGCGGTTCAATAGCGGATATACATCGACGGAAAGCGATATTCTGAGCTCCTACAAGAGCATCTGATCTGATAAGGCCGTGGGGCTTATTGAGTAGGAGAGATGGCGTCTACAACTGTTCACCTGCCGAATGGCCAGAATTTGACAGTATTGCCTGTCTTTGGTGGTCTTTTTTTTAAGCCTGACGATCTAAATGTGCACAGCTCCGTGTTTCCTGCAGGCTGGACCATCATTCTTCAATCTGAGGATTACTCAGAAGATCTTCATTTTCGAAAACAAGCCACAGAGGGCACCAAGGACGCCAAAGCAGCCAACGGCCACAAAGACACTGAAGAGCTTGGAAACACAGAGAGGCGCGTCTACATTCATCAATACAGACGACCTACGTTAAAAAGCGACACGCTGTTTATCAGCTCCATCTCGCAGCCTAGCAACACCGACTTCAAATCACCGGCTAGTCCGACTCGACAAATAGCCATGATGCTATGGGCAATACTATACTGGTACTTTCAACAGCCAGAACCTCCACTCTATATTACCAATGAAGAATCGAAACATACCCCAGAATCTGCGAGGCCAAAGGCTGATTGGCGAATAAATATCAAAAGGGAGGGCGTATTCCGTGGTCGCAATCTACTTCAGAAGCTAGAGCGGATGGGGCTGATCACTTCAGAAGACTCTTCTGTTGGATCCAGTACCAACGAAGCAAATTCGGAGGGATGGACTGGGATGTTTGTCTCTCGGCGATCATATTGGCAGCTTTCAGCGACTCTCTTCCTCTTCACGCTTGCTCCTGCGTCAACACCAACCCTTCCAGGATCGCCATATGGCAGTCGCCCAAGTTCTCCTATACGCCCGAGTGAATCGCTTCGTGCTCCATCACCAACCAAGTCTGATACTAGCACTAGCTTTTGGGCACCCCAGTCGGGACCATTCCAGTCCGGTAGTCATCTGCCGACATATTATCCTCCTCCGCCCCTTCAATATATCACGACGAATGGAGTACGCCATCCAATTCGCCCAAAGCCTCCACGCCAAGGCGAAACGTTCTATACTCGGTTTATTCCAAGCCTCGGACAGTATCTCTCCTTCCGCGTGGCAAGTATGAGCGAGAAACCAGTCGCGTACAGTGGACCTGTGTCATTGGCTACCGACTCGCCGGGAAAATCGATTGACCATATAGTATCTTCTATACCTTCGAATATGCCACCATCCGTAGCATCCACTCTATATGCAATTGTGGAATCCGATAGCCGCCCGGACATAGAGCTAAGTACGACTTTAATGTCAGATGCTCAACTTCTCCACAAGTGGATGAATGACCCTCGAGTTGAAAGGTTTTGGGGTTGTTCTGGTCCTATTAGCACCCAGGAGACATTTCTCAAGAAGGGCTTAGAGTCGAGACATTCATTCCCAGCGATAGGCTGCTGGGATGGTAAACCTTTTGGGTTCTTCGAAATTTATTGGGTAAAGGAAGATATTCTAGGCAAGCATCTGAATCTCGGAGAAGTGGATAACTATGATCGAGGTATTCATGTTTTAGTTGGCGAACAAGAGTTTAGGGGAAAGCATAGAATTAGTCGATGGATCAGTTCACTTGTACACTGGGCTCTCGTCGCCGATAACAGGTTATTCTTCATGATCAATATGAAATGTCAAGCTAACTTCTATAACAGAACTAACAATGTTATGCTCGAGCCGAGAGTTGACAATGAACGGTAAGTCTCTCCTACTTGAATCATAATATCCATACCGGCCAATTCATACCTCATATTTATTATGGTCATTTGGATATATGACTCTTAATTGACTATAACTAATGTATATTTATTACCGACAGGTTTATACAGCATTTGTTAGATGCGGGCTTTAGCAGGGAGAAGGAAATCGCGTTTCCACATAAGCAATCCGCGTTTATGCGGTACAGAAGAGACTGCTTTGATGGTCCGGCATTATGATTATTTCCGTTTAATGATACCACGACCTACTAGGACTGGGGAATCCCGTCTCTGATGATATTATGCTTATGTAATATTTGTAACGCGTCTTGAGATCCCATCGTCGCAAACCCTATGTTGAAAGTGGTCCTTCGCACGTGATCTATGACGTCGCTGCGCGTTCCAAGAATTGTCGACAGTAGGTAGTACAGAACAGTATTAGGTGTACAATATAAGATAGTTTCACCCACAACCACGGTATGGAAATTTGTTGCATTATTTTTGTTTTGGAGGCTTTGTGTCATATGTAGAGGTCAAAACCTCTGAAGTAGCAATATATTTGCCCGAGTTGTAGGTATGCAATGTTCAAGGAACATCGTACAGACTGTGTCGACACGGTGCAGCGAAAGACGGCTGATAAGCACCTTCAGGACAAGACCTCGCACTTTACCTACAAGCTCATGCCAGACTACGCCCATTTTTGGATTTTCAAGCCAACGGTTGCAGGAGTTCTCAAATACAGTGCAATTGGCAAAAGAGGACTTTGCAAAACAAGCCAAGGATCTAAATCAACGAGGCTTGGATAAGCAAGAGGAGGACTTCCATGATGGGTCTCTAGACAATAAAATTGGGGAAGCCAAGGAGCTCCAGCAAAGGACTCCATGGCATAGAGAAGGGTCGGACAAACCCCCAGTGAGAAGGATGAGGAGTGCCGGTGCCATGACGAAAGGTTTGTACCCTTTTACTCGGGACCGGCATCTTCTTTCGAACCCGCTTTCAGACAAGGAGAAATATACGGACACTTAGTTGCTAATTACATATTCTTTACAGGAAAGCTTCTTACAACACCCTCTCGATTATTAAAGTTGATCCTACCTCTCACAACGATTGACAAGAACTCGGATCGAAAGGATATTGAGCCACTCGCTCTACTTGTGCACCCACAGCAGCCACTATCATACCTCGAGCGCCTTATTCAATCAGAGCTGCCTATGATAAAGACAAAAAGTGGTGAAGATAAGGTGCCACTCGTATTTTTCCGTGCAGAAGATTCTATTCAAGAAGATTTGCTAAATGGCAAAGACGATGAAGGCGATGTTGAGGGGGAAGACGGAGATGAAGGAACAGACGAGCATATGGTAGATGGTAAACTAGTTAAGACTGGTAAGATTGGCAAGAATGGCAAGGAAGAATTCAAGAAAGGACTCGTGGACGTCAACATCGCCAAGAATCTCCGTGGTGGCCCCGGCGAGGGAGGCGTTGAGACTTATTCCGGCCTTGGTCGTGAATCAGCTTCTTCTAAAGGCAAGAAGTTTGTTCGCTGGTCGTCCAGTACTGATATTGGAGATTTCATAAGAGATGCTGCTCGAGGGAAAGAGTTCATGGTGGAGATCGAGGGCGCGAATAAGGAGATCCCCGTTGGTGTTCCAAGTTTCAATGACCGGACTCATTATCTGCGGGTCAGACTGCGGAAAATTTCCAATAAACTACGTGGTATGACCGAACTTAAGAAGGAATGTGACGACCTCGCCCATAGGAGTGCTCAGAGGCTGGCGATGGGTGGATTTGGTATTTTGATGACTTGGTGGGTAGCCATCTACCATTTTACATTCCAGACAGAGTATGGATGGGACACCATGGAGCCAATTACGGTCAGTCTGTTCATTATGATATCCTCTTAGTTTGTTTCTGACATAATTTTATCATAGTATCTCGCCGGTCTCTCCACAATCATGCTGGGCTACCTCTATTTTCTCTGGCACAACCGCGAAGTCTCCTATAAAGCCGCCCTTCATCTCACCGTCTCCCATCGCCAAAACCAGCTATACACAGCTCGCGGCTTTGACCTCGCACGATGGGAATCTCTAATCGAAGAAGCAAATGCCTTGCGCAAAGAAGTCAAGATCATCGCCAACGAGTATGATGTTGAGTGGGACGAGAAAGCCGATGAAGGCAGCGAGGCTGTACATCAGGCACTAAGAAGCCAGCGTCAGAAGAGAGACAATGGACGTGATAAGGACGAGGACGAAGAGGATAGTAGAAAACAGCAGGAAGATAGAAATGATTCCTGACGAGGTTTTAATTATGATTATGGCTTGTGCTATATAACACTGCATTTTGTCATTTTAGCGAAGCATTGTAGAGTACAAGTAGAAAGGATTATTATCTATCCCATCCTAACTGAATGATTTCTGCAGTATTGTCTACTACTGTAATAAAAAGTCGGAGCTTCCCAAGGCCATGGGACCGACTCCTATCCAAAACAACCAAGTGTGGCAATAACCAATCTAAAACCTGCCTTTTCTAAACACTGACAATTTTATCTACTTCATCCAAGCGCCCAGCAGTTCGTAATCCAGAACGCTACAATAAGAGTTCTCACCAAAGCCACAACCCTAAGTCCCCTAGGTCCCATCTAGCCATGCCTTATCGAACGCATCCCAGCATACTATGCTATAGCAAGCCTGTTTTCGCAATCATCATCAGCAGCACCATACAGCGCTGCGTTCCCAAGCTTTATCCAACCTGTTGAGACCAGATTCGACGCGACATCTCCAGCATTTGTCTTCCTTGGGCTGCCTCTCTGGTACGAGACGGATCGTGGGCCTGGTGCTGGTAGTTATAGATGAATGTCTTGGAAGAATGCCCGGGCGTCCGTATGGGCCAGGATACCTAGGCTCGGGAGAAGGGATGGGATGAAGAAGGGGGGCTTCTTCAATTCCGATCTCCGGCCTGACGATCGGTGGGATTGTGGTTTGTGGTTGTACAGAGACTATATGTTCGGATGGAATTAAGGCGTAGTTGATATCCAGCATGCTCGAACGTGGGCGTTGAGAGCGGTTTTTAAGACTTTTCAGAGCCGTGCTCCGATCCCGACGGTGCGGGCATTGCCCAGACAGATCCATCTCGGTGCTGTTGCGCTTGCGCGTAGACTTCGTAGGGACTTGTGATATAATGGTTGCTACTGAGGCAGTAAGGCGTACTCGATGATCGGCCTTTCGTTTCACTTTTGGCCTTACCAATGGCCCAGGCTGGCTCCGCGTGGGCGGTAAAGGAAAGCCAAAGTACGTTGTGCTAATTGTAATGGGGGTTGGTGGCCCTATATGTGGCCCTGTATGCGAAGGTCCAGAACTAGTCTTAAAGTTAGCAGAAGGGGCAGAGTTGAATGGATGCATTTCCATCGGTCCTGTTCCATGGGCACTTCTGTGTGGTCTGAATCTTGGCGCTCTCCGGCCATCTGCATAATATACTGCAACATCTCGTTGGCGAGGTAAATCTCTGCTTGTAACCCTAGCTGGAGGATTGACACTGCTAGATTCAATGCCAAGATAGCGCTGAAGAATGCCCAGCGCTTCCCTGGCACCCCATTCATGGCTCCTTCTAGAAAGAGCGGGTTGTGGTGGATTCTGCCATGTCGTCCAGGATGGCATTCCAGGCGGAGTATTGGGACGCTTGTGGGGTGGCTCAATAGGAGCACGGGGCTGGGCGTAGACTTCCTGGACTGGTATGGGACAGCAAGTTGATCGTTCTATATTAAAGCATGCTTCGTGATAGGAGTGCTTGATATAATCGAGATCGTCTGCTGAGAAGGCCCTACGATGTCGAGGAGCGTGTTGAGGGAGGGTGAGGTCAAAGCTATCACGGTGGCCAAGAAATCTAGATACTGTGTTGACAGGTGCAGTCATATCGGATTTAGATCGAGTGCGGCAGGTCAGTGTAGCTGTGGTACGCATAGAACCAGTGGATTTTTGCTCGATGATTGTTGCCAGAGGAGTACCACGACCGTAGAAAAATGGCGTCTTGCCTGTTATGGGCAAAAACTGTTGATTTCTAGAATTCTCATCATCATGATCTACCGCAGGCAATTCCATCTCGATGTCAGACTTCAATGCTAACGTTCGCCATGATTGGTTCCTGTCACCGCTATCTTCGCTGGTTTGGTTTGAGAGATACTCGGCCTCGAATATAGATTCATGAGAGCTAGGAAAGGTTTCGGAAGAATCGATGCGCTTGGTGAAGGACTCTTTTCGCCGCACTCGTTTTGGCTGTAGGAGGGATGAGGGAGGAGAGTTTGTTTGGATAAGCAGGGGTTGTCGTGGCTCATTAGCAGGCAGTGCCTTAAGAGCTGACTGGGTGTGCCCAGTCGTGGCCATCATCTGCTTTAACCCTCAATTATGATCTATATGAAGACATGTAGTGCAAAGACTATTGGAGAGCGAAATAAAATCAAACGTGACGAACATAAATATTATAACCAAATGACTTTTTTTGGCAGAGCAATGCTTAAACTTGAGGCAAGAACAACCTTGCAAACTAAATGGCTCATTCCCGATGTACCCAACGCCATCGCTATGTGAAAACCACTAATTGTATCCATCTCACGAATTCAAGATGTGTCGATCCCTTCGGCTAATAATGCTTTCCTATATTCCCGCGATGCTTTATCCAGTGCTTTTATAGTTGGTTCCATCATGTCCCTCGCTGCCTTCTCTCCCCCAGCAACTGAATCGGGATTCCAGTGGATTTTCTTGCCTGTCCTCTCCCATATATCACGAATCTGCTGTTTCTGTCGCTCTATAATATCTTTTCTTTCCTTTTCCGCGTCAGCTGCAACAGCATTGATACGGTCCAGAGCTCTATCCAGTGTCTCAACCATTTTAGCAAGCTCTCCTGCTCGATCTGGGTCACCTGACAAGAAGACTATCCAGAAGTGATGTAGAAATTCAGTAGTAGTGGCATGAGTCAGAACCAAGCGGTCGAATATAGATTGTGAGAGACCAGATAGGTTTGATTTCGCATCCGAACCGTCCAGCTGAGCCCTTCGCTCGGCAATGCCTTCGAAAACCTGTTTCTGGGCGTCATAGAAGCTAGATTTACTGCCAACATGGGGAGTCTTCTCTTCTTCATCATCTTCACTATCGCTCTCTTCGTTAACTCCAATGGCTGTACGAAGATCCAGCCCGCCCGTCGAGTCAATGTTCATCACACTTGGATCAAGGTCCGTTTGGAGATCAAATAGAACATCAGATGGAACCTGCTTGGCGTACAGAGTTGCTTCTTCTGATACATTAGACTTTTCATTTGCGAAGAAACGACTCTGCTCTTTGATATTAAGCATTATACGGTTCTCCTCGGTATCTCCCAGAAGGTCCCTTAAGACAAATTCGTTATAAGACCCTTCATCCATTCCTATTGGATTCGCCGGATTGACATCAGATGGAGCAACATGTTCCATAATCTTCTCACTCAAACTATTTAAAGTCCGAATGATTGGTGCTTTTGCTGAGGGTGCAGGTCTCATCGTAAAATCTTGACGATTGCCACTCTTGTTCCCACCCTGATTCTCCTCATTGCCCAACACATCGATAGCGTGGGGAATATGCGCCGCCAATAGCCTCTTATTAAGAATATCATCATTGCCAGCTTCTAGATATCTATCGAATGTAGGATCGGTACTGTCGCCCTCAACAATACGTTCACCCTTCAGCTTTTTGAACAGTCTACTGAGGAAGAATCTTGACCAAAACTCGCTCTCGTTGAGTTTGGGAACATTCTCGTCATATACTCGCTTCACAAGCGGGTGTTGACTGAAGATCAGCTGGACTTGCTCCTTGCTAATTCGAAGTTTCAATTCTCCATCTTCTTGGCGAGGCTTAACTGCAGATAGAACATTGTAAGCTCCTCTTCGCTGATTGCTCTCCACAGCATAAGCGCGAAGTAGGTTCGTTCTAGTAGACCAAAATTGAGTATTGAACTGCGTGTTTGAAATGGTGTCTGGCTTGGTACGCCTAGCCTCCTCGTACGTCTGTCTTAATGAGTGATCTTTTGTCATCAAAGATTGCTGGAGCTCAAAATCAGACTTAAGCTGGGCATCATCATACCAACTTGGGGCTCCACCAGTTGTCTGTTTTGAAGCAGCAGCGGTTGCCATGGCCATGGCCGCTGAAGCACCCCCTGCCCCATTAACCCTAGGTAAGGCCAGATCTGCTGTCTTTACGGCAGTGATGAGGCCAGTCAGCGAATCCTTGATCAGATTCGCTTCGCCCCTAGGATCTGTAGGAGAGGTGAAATGAAAAAGATGAGTAACGGGTTCGGCAGCTTCAGGGGGTTTAACAAAGATCTTAAGCATCACCTTTGCCACCGCTTCTGGCGTTTGTTGCAGGTCTACGACGTGTTAGCCTACTTCATAAGGAGCAATGGCCGGCGTCAGCGTTACATACTAGTAATATCAACCACATCAATAGTTACACCAGGTGGAGCTCCTCGAGGAGCGACTGGAGTCCATATTATGGACTTCTGGTCTTTTGAAATGGTGAGGGTGCCATCTTTCTTCTTGTAAGCAGCAGAGCCCTTTGGAGGTGCCATGGCTCAATATACAGTCTCTGCCGGAATACCTCTCTCCCCTAGAGACTATTGCACTGCCGATTTCTTGACACAGATTGCATCCAAGCTAGGAGTTGCCTGACGGTAAATCAGGAAATTTCTGATTTTTCTCCCTCGAGACATCAATCCTTGAGGTCGTCAAAGGCCTCCCTTCACCTTGTCCCAAATTGGCAGTACCCGAGAAGTGAGAAGTACAATAGAATACAATACAAAAGAGATGCCTTCGGTGTGTGCAGCTTTCAAGGTCGATATAGAATAGTGGCTCTTCCCGTGACCTGGGTCGTCGTCCAATAATATGTCGGCTCGGCAATGATGACATTCCAACCGGAGAGAGCGGTGGTGACCTTTCCATTTTCGCCCTAGCGGGTTTTATGTTACCGTGAGGACAGCCAAATGACGGCGTTCGCGGCAAAGTTGTGGCAGAAGCAAGTCTATCTAACTCCGCCTCTCCCTCTCCTTTTGCCTCATTCTCATCCACAACTGCGGCGAGGTTGTTGGAATACTCAACATTTCTTCCTCTTGTCTGCTTTACTATTTGTACTCTGCATTGGTACGACACGATGCTTAGAACTCCCCTACGAAAGTCGAGTTGCCAGCTCCTCAGAGCTGGCATCTCTGTAAGATATTTAAGCACGACTCGCAGGAATCCTCTCACTTCTCCAACAACACCCCTCAAGTCTGCAATTGCTTCAAAACGACGTCAATTGGCAGCCACCTTTCAAAAAAGATATTCCTCTGCTGCCGAAGCTCCAGACCCAAATGACAGCTTCCTGTCGGGTAACACAGCGAACTATATTGATGAGATGTACGTTTCGTGGAAGGAGGATCCCAGCAGCGTACATGTCTCATGGCAGGCCTATTTCAACAACATGGAAAGTGGCGATATGCCAATATCGCAAGCTTTCACGCCTCCTCCGAATCTTGTGCCGGCGGCTGCTGGAGGTGTACCTTCCTTCATGCCTGGGCCAGGAACGGCTGCTGGTCATGGTACCGATGTCATAAACCATCTGAAAGTCCAACTACTGGTTCGTGCGTATCAGGCTCGAGGCCACCACAAGGCGAATATTGATCCTCTCGGCATTCGACGTGAAGCGATAGAGTTCGGATACACCCACCCCAAGGAATTGCAACTCAGCCACTACCAATTCACGGAGAAAGATTTAGACACAGAGTATACTCTTGGGCCTGGCATTCTTCCTCGTTTCAAGAGGGACGGCCGTGATAAGATGAGCTTGCGCGATATCATTGCTGCTTGCGAACGCATATATTGTAGCTCATATGGTGTCGAATACATTCATATTCCCGACAGAGAACGATGCGACTGGCTGAGAGAGCGTATCGAGATTCCACAACCATATAAATATTCGATTGATGAGAAGCGCCGGATTCTAGATCGTCTCATCTGGAGTTCTAGCTTCGAGAGCTTTTTGGCAACCAAATATCCAAACGATAAGCGATTTGGTCTGGAAGGTTGCGAAACGCTCGTCCCGGGAATGAAGGCTCTGATTGATCGAAGTGTTGACTATGGAGTCAAGGATATTGTTATTGGTATGCCTCATCGTGGTCGTCTTAATGTTCTCAGCAACGTTGTCCGAAAACCAAATGAGTCCATCTTCAGTGAGTTTGCTGGATCAGCAGCTGCTGAGGATGAAGGATCTGGTGATGTCAAATATCACTTGGGGATGAACTTTGAGAGACCAACACCTTCTGGCAAGCGCGTGCAACTTTCACTTGTTGCCAACCCTTCCCATCTAGAAGCTGAGGACCCGGTCGTGCTGGGAAAGACCCGCGCTATTCAGCACTACAACAACGATGAGAAAGCCCACAATACTGCCATGGGTGTTCTTCTTCACGGTGATGCCGCCTTTGCTGCTCAGGGTGTAGTTTACGAAACAATTGGTTTCCACTCTCTTCCTGAATACTCCACTGGTGGTACCATACATCTTGTCGTCAACAACCAAATTGGTTTCACTACTGATCCTCGATTTGCCCGTTCAACTGCCTACTGTACCGATATCGCTAAGGCTATTGACGCCCCTGTTTTCCACGTTAATGCCGATGATGTCGAGGCTGTCAACTTTGTCTGTCAACTTGCTGCCGATTGGCGTGCTGAATTCCGTTCGGATGTTGTCGTCGACATCGTCTGTTATCGCAAACACGGACACAATGAGACTGATCAGCCTTCATTCACCCAACCTCTGATGTACAAACGTATTCAATCACATGAGCCCCAAATAGGTATCTACGTTGATAAGCTCATCAAAGATGGCACGTTCACCAAGGAGGATATTGATGAGCACAGAAAATGGGTTTGGGGCATGTTGGAAGAGAGCTTTTCAAAGAGCAAGGAGTATCAGCCAACCTCGAAGGAATGGACAACATCCGCTTGGAATGGCTTCAAGTCGCCTAAAGAGTTGGCAACCGAAATCCTTCCCCATAACCCCACCGGTATCAACAAGGGTACTCTTGAACATATCGGTACTGTCATCGGTTCATATCCCGAAGACTTCAATGTCCACCGCAATCTGAAGCGTATTCTCTCAAACAGAGTCAAGACCGTGACTGAGGGTCATGACATCGATTGGTCAACTGCTGAGGCTTTGGCTTTCGGTTCTCTAGTCAATGAAGGTCACCATGTCCGAGTTTCTGGCCAGGATGTTGAACGTGGTACCTTTTCTCAACGTCATGCTGTCTTCCACGACCAAGAGAACGAAAAGACATATACTCCTCTTCAGCATGTCAGCAAGGACCAAGGCAAATTCGTCATCTCTAACTCCTCGCTGAGTGAGTTTGGTACTCTAGGTTTCGAGTACGGGTACTCATTGTCATCACCAAACGCCCTTGTCATATGGGAAGCGCAATTCGGTGATTTCGCCAACAATGCTCAGTGTATCATTGATCAATTTGTCGCTTCTGGTGAAGTCAAATGGATGCAAAGATCTGGCCTGGTCATGTCACTTCCCCACGGTTATGATGGACAAGGACCTGAGCATTCTTCAGGTCGTATGGAAAGATATCTTCAGCTCTGTAACGAAGATCCTCGTGTCTTCCCTCCGCCAGAAAAGCTTGACCGCCAACATCAGGACTGCAATATGCAGATCGCATATATGACCTCGCCTGCTAACCTGTTTCACATCCTGCGAAGACAGATGAACAGACAGTTCCGCAAGCGTAAGTTTTAATAACCTATCAATTTTCACATTTATGCTAATTTACTATAGCTCTCATTATCTTCTTCTCTAAGTCTCTTCTTCGCCATCCTATTGCACGCTCACCTATTGAGGAATTTCTTGGCAATACTCAATTCCAATGGATTATCCCTGATCCAGAACATGGCAAGTCGATTGACGAGCATGAGAAGATCAAGCGTGTCATTCTCTGCTCGGGCCAGGTCTATGCTGCACTTCTCAAGTACCGTACAGACAATAAGATCACCGACACAGCCATCACACGTATTGAACAGCTAAACCCATTCCCATGGAGCCTGCTAAAGGAGAATCTTGACACATATTCTAATGCAGAGACAATTGTTTGGGCTCAAGAAGAACCTCTCAATGCCGGCGCATGGAGTTTTACTCAACCAAGAATTGAGACGCTTCTCAATGAGACGGAACACCATCATCGGAAACACGTCATGTATGCTGGTAGGAACCCAAGTGCCAGTGTGGCTACGGGATTGAAGGCCAGTCATATGAAGGAGGAGGCAGAGTTGCTGAAGGATGCATTCTCTGTCATGCAGGATAAGCTAAAGGGAGAGTAGGTATGAAGTTGATGGTTGTATGAAAGCGAGAGTCTGCGTTGAGATTGAATGGGATGGGAATTGTATTACTGTATCATCCACGAGCCCATAGTGAGACCTATGTTGTCTTTGTCTCAGCAGGCAGTGTACAAAGCACATTAATCGAAAGTTTAACTTGAAACTATTATCATGCAATCTTGGTGAATCACGATCCCAAATACCATGGCCCAGCGGTCGGCTTTCTCATACAGCGTAACAGCAAGGAAGAAAGCCGAGAACAAAATAGAGATGGGACAACAAATCTCTCGGAAATATAGCAAGACTCGATTGCGTAACGATCTAATTTAAGTATCGCACTGTAAAAAAATAACTAACATGATATAATAGTGAAGTAACGATCTCAACTCGAAGCTGTCTAACAACAAATTATTAACAGTAAGTTAATAGTTAATAGTTGACTAATAAAAAAAAGAAATATACAATCTCACGTAGATAATAGATAGCAGATGCTAGGCCGCGCAGACCCAAACCAAGACACAAGAATCCGAAGAGGGAGAAAAAGAAAAAAAAAGAAAAAAGACGCGGATCTTGAGTCGAGAGATTCTTGACGCGATTGATTGGTTTGGGGGGGGGTGTGTATTAGGATTTCATGGATACGGAGGATCGGGCGAGTGTGAGAGTATGATGTGATATATAAGTGTGTATACACCAAGCATGTACATACCAAGCATGTACATACCAAGCACACATCATCACACACACATGCACTTCTATACAAATAATAACAAACATCTCACTACCCGCGCTACTTGACGCGCGTTATGTTATAGAGCAGCCCCCTTGGGGAGGAGACACTATTTAGAGTATTGGACAAAAAGAAGGAGAAAACTGCGCCCTTTCCATGCAGCCGATCGAGCTCATCCATTCAAAACACATATTAAAAAGGTATACGTCACTGATTCTTTATTTTATTTTTCGTCGCCTCGGACCTTTTCTACGGTTCCGTATATGCAATGCCCCGTCCCATGACAACCCCCCCCCTTACGAACTCATTCACCCTCGTCTATGAAAAAGGAAAAAACCCCATATATATATAAATATAAATGAATCGAACCCGAACCACAGGCTCTTCATGACCCGAAACTTTGACTCAGGCTCGATTTCCCAGGTCCTTGTTGTTTCCTCAGCGCGCGGAGTTCGTCTTCGATGCGTTTGCGTTCTGCTTGTTCGGCCTGGATTCGTCAAGTTAGCATAGGGAATGGAATATTCATACAGGAATTCCAAGAGATGGAAAAACACGCACCCTCAGAGCCTTTGCATTCTCAATTCTGGTATCCCTCATCATCTTCTTGAACTCGTTTTTCAGAACCGTTGTGCTGGTGTTGCTCACTCCAAAGGATCCTTCAATACCTGGACTCTTCATACCTAACCATCGGACTTGCTCGTCGCTTAGCTTTGCTTCGAGGGTCTCTTTCTCGTCTCTTAGTTTATCAATATCTCGTTCAAGCAATTCGCGCTCTTTCTCCCATTCAATGCTCGCCTTTGTCATAATCTCGTATTCTTCGATTGTCTCGCTCAGCTCCCGCTTGAGCTCTTCAACGCGAGTTTCGTCGCTTAAAGAACTGGAACGTAGAGTGTCAAGCTCAGCTTGAAGTGCCTTGTTTCTACTCATCAGGTCGTTAATCTCCTTTTGAATTGCTGGGTTTGCGGCCACTTCGGCTGCCCGTTGCGCTCTTGAGCCATACGCACCGTCGAGCTCTGCTCGAGCGATTGTTACCTCAGTTTGCAGTCTAGCAATCTCAGTATTCATGCTGTCCATCTCAGCTTCTTTAGCATTCATTGCAGCCTTTAGCTTTGATGCCTCGTCTAGTTCCGCGGTTAAAGTCGCAACTCGAGATTCAGATTCCCCAAGTAGAGACTGAATTTCAGCAATGGAGATGTCCTGATCATCTGTAAGCTCCTGCAATTTTTCTTCCAGACGTTCAATTTCTTCATTACGCTCTGATAGTTTCTTTTCCAGAGCTTCTACTGCGGTGGATTCGCTATCATGCTTTGCTTTCTCCAGGCTCAGTTGATTTCCTTCTCGCCGAGCTATGTCAAGCTGCCCCATCACAGCCATCAGCTGTGATTGTGTATCCCTCGCTTCATTTTCGGCCTTCTGGAGCTCAGCCTGTGTATCCTCCAAATCACTTTCCATTCGAGCAAGCTCAGCATCTTTGGTCGCATCCGACTTGTTGTTCAGCTCTCTCTGTTGTTTAATTTGTCGTTGGAGGACCTTCTTTTGCTCTTTTAGGCTCGTTGCTTGGGAATATAGGTATTGTACCTTTGTAGAGAACCCTTGCAGAGTGAACGGTTCAATAGCTGCGTTAAGATCGTCTGCGGATATGTCACTATCACCCTCGTGATCTCCATCTGTACGTATTTGGCGGCGTTGAAGCTTGCGACGACGGATATCCTCTTCGCCTGATTGGATGATATCCCAAAGACCTGTAATAACTGCCTCATATTGATCAAGACTGTCCCGTCTCGCCGAAACATCATTGAGCTTGCCAGAATTTGCACGCTCGAGTTCAGATGGGAGATCTGACGAAACGGATGCTGCGCGCTGAAGCTCGTTCTCGACAGTGCTAATAATTGATTGGAAGTATAGCAATTGGTCCCTCAGGCTTCTTCCAGTAAGCTCAGGTGGAACCGGAAGACTGGGATCGAGTGGAAGTAGAAGTGCCCGGATTTCTTGGTTTAGTTGTTCGACCTTCTCCTCCGTTTCAGCATCAGCTTCTTGATGTTGGTAGGACAAGTTGCGTTGCTCTTCATCGATGGCACTAATGCTTCTTTCCAGATAGCCCAAAGATTCTGGTAGCTTCCCAGGTTCTGGGTTCATCTCGTTTGAAGATGCCTGTGGTGGTCTATTATATGACCCATTTTCTTGTGGATTTGCCCTTATAATTACCTCCCGTAATCTTGTATTGAGCTCTTCAAGCTTTCGCTCTGTATTGGCAATTGTCTTCAGCTGTACTGACACCTGCTCTTTCGACCTCGTGAGTTCCTCGCTAGACTGGCCTAGAGATCCCGATACGTTTCGAAAGTGCCCCTCGAAGCTTTCTCGGTGATTCCCAAGTCCAAATCCATCAAGTCGATCGAAAGTCCGATAAAGGCTCCGCTCGTCGAACAGATCTTCTTCATTAACATGATCTATACTGCTTCGCGCATTGGAATAGGTATACATGCTCTCCGGGCTTCCTGGAATTCCTTGCTGGTTCATCCCATTCGCATTAGGCATCTTGACAGGTCCTTTGTGTGTCATCTGCAATACCCCAGCAGTATGTTGTAATAGCCGCCTTTGTGGCTCAATCAGCCGTTTTTCTAGACTCCACAACTCTTGCGCCAACTCTTCACATTTCTTCTCGCTGGCTAGCCGCTCGATATCGGCTTCTTTGACAGGGTCGCTACCGCTATGCCTGTGTCCAAGCAGACTCCTCCGTTGTTTTTTTGGATCACTATCTGTAGGCCCATATAATTTAGCCATGGATGTAGCTGCATCGTGGTATTTTGATTGGATAGTAAGATTCTGTCGCGACGAATTAATTCGTTGAGTAAGGGCCTTGCACTGTTTCTTCAACTCGTCTACCTCCTCTTGCGACAGGATCTCGAATTGCTGGCTATCGTCAAGCGCCGTCTCGACAAGGAGGTGTATTTGAATAGGATCGTTAACATTCACAAGGGGCGAGCTCTGCGGTCGTGTGGGATTCATCTGTAGCCCAGTCATTAGCATGATACCCATCTAGATCCAAGAGCTCGGCGACATGTGCTTACAGGATTAAATCGAGAGCTGTCGCCCTCAAAGTTATCAATGATATCGCTCCTATAACCTTCCAAAAGTACCCGTCCATTCGGCGACTGAAGCTGTCGGGATTGTCTATCGTTCTGCGTGTAGCCATTATCCCGTGGCTGGGGAGTCTGCGATTGTCCATATCCCAAATCCTGACTCGGCCGCGATGGGAACGCCTTACGGCCCTGCATGCTCTGCATCTTGACCAAAGCCCGCTATTGATTTCCACCGCCTTATGTCCAAGGTCACCAAAATGCGTGTATATCGCGGGCGTGTATCAATGACGCCCGCAGCGTCGACCAATGCATGGGTGCCGGCCTCGAGCAATATTCCAACGCGTCGCAGATAAGGAAGGTTTGAGCCTCCAAAACTCAGATAACCAGAGCAATTTGCAACACAGGTCCCGAGGTCTTTCACTGCTTTTCCCTTCTTCCTAAGTCTTCCTTTGATGCGTCTTCGTTCGTCCTTGTTGGATGAAGCACGCCCGCTTCTTCTGTGTTCCTGTATTCAATCGGGCTTTCTCAAGTGTACGTACGTACTTTCAAATCTGGCAAACCCCCAGCAATAGCAACCAATAAAATTAAGAGAAGAAGCAAGATGTTGAGAGGGTCAGAAGATGAAGGGAATTGGCGTAACCAAGCCAAAAGGAGTGACGACCGTGGATCCTAATTTCTGGAAGGTCATGGCGTTGTTCATTTGGCTCCTGATACGAGGCACAGGGGCTCTCGCTACAAGTACCGCGTGCCGCGCCGCAGCCTAAGGCCCCAAAAATACAAATAAATACAGCAGTAGGCAGTGCGGCTGTGCTGCGCTGACTGAGAATCCTAACGAGTGATACGAACAATGCGAGGCTGGAAATCCGTTCGTATTACGGCGGGCGCCAATATTACATGATATACTTGGTGGTACAGATGTTTGTAGGATTCCAAATAAAACAGTTGAATTTAGAAACGCTATGCTACGCTTCCCTGCTTGAATGCTGCAAATGTCGCGTCGATCCCATCATCCATCCCAACGCCGTGTCATGGCTGGCCTTAACACCTTGGCTGTTTTTCCAATTGCTGAAAATTAGTATTATCCGCTGTATTGACCAAGCTGGGTCCATATATAACGCTTATTCACCTCTTAAACATGTACAATCCATACATCCCACCAACTTCAGCCCTTGCAACCGGCACCTTTCTCATGCCCCAGTATGTCGCACCCATCTTCCATATCCTGCTTCCATCATCGACGTCGCTACTAAGTTTGCTTGTATCTCGCACCAGCCAACCTCGTCTCCCTGCCTCCTTCACCACCCAGCCAAACTGCTTGAATACATTTTCTCTCTCCTTCAGACGGTCATAGACTCTCTGGGATACTTCGATGACTTCCAGTGGCATAGAGCTCGCTTTAAGAACCGAGGTGGAGGGGCCAAATACATGGCTAAGATCAATCTGATTTGGTTCGAGGTCAGAGATGTCGATGTAGCGTAGCGTGTGCGGTACCCAGGCTGCATGATCTTCCTTGTTTTCTTCTGGTGGTGGTCGGACAAGAGTTGATATGTCCTCGTATGACAAACCTCTACCGATTCCAAGCTCTTCGAGATGCTTTGTGAGGGGAAGTAACAAAGATAGATGGCTTAGTGACGCCTTGCTACCTTTCAAATTCAGCGACCTTAGAGTGGCTGGCAAATGCGGCAAGAGTGCAGTTACGTCAAAGGTACTCAACATCTCAGCGCTCTTAGCATCCATCAGCAGGTTTAAGTATACTAGCCCATGTTGTGCCGCGGGATGGTTCTTGAGGAAGTTTACAACCCTCTCCCCAGAGAGTGTCAAACACTTGCTGAGGTTTAGATGGGTGAGTTTTGCTGTGGCAGGGATAGATGCAAGAGCCTTGTTCGTGATACGCGTGTGTGCGACATCAAGATGCGTCAGATTCGGAAGCCGTGGGAGGAGTGACTCGAAAATCACAGATGGTAAGATGGTACACTCGTGAAAGCTAAGGCGAGTAATGGGTAGAATTGCTGGAAGATCCATTGAGCCAGGGCTTCTGATGACAGCCATCATAGCATCTTTAAATGGTGTGGAGGAGGATGCGCAGAAGTCGAGTGCTTTGAGACGGGGTAGTTCAAATATTTTCCTAATGACGTCTGAACTAAGATCCTCATCAATGTGCTCTTGAGCCAAGAACTCTCTCAGATTAGGTAGGAGTTCCAGGCATTTAAGCAATGTTTCCTGGGTCAGATTCTGGATCTCTGCTCTTTCCCTTGCCGACATTCCAGCGCATGTCGGGTTGAAGTGCGAAAAGTCCAGACGCCGCACAATAGTGCCCAGAGCAGGGTGCTCTGCGATATGCGTTAGGAACTTCCGGAAGATTCTGGAATGCGTAATTGTGACCTGGCCGTAAAGAATTGCCAGAGTCGCAGAGTGCATAATACGTGATGTGAGAAGCAGTGATATGAGATCCATATTTCGTGGTTGAAGGCCATTTGGCGGAACGTCAGTAACTAGATAGTCAATGATGTTACCTATCGATTGTCAGTAGGGGCCCTACTTTATATCAGACAGCAGAGACGTACTGAGCAGCTCGATTGGTAGCTTCTCGATTGGTGCCTCTCCAGCACTGTTCTTCGACGGTCTCCGCGGGCGTGAAGTCTGCTTCGGAGGCGGTTCCCAGGTAAAGCCCTTGTTGAGAAGCCCCAGGTCTCCGAAGCTACGGCTGGCAAGCCTTCCACCAACACTGATCTGCTTCCAGCCGCGGAAGCCATCGCACGGGCAGACAAAGGCATGGAGAGCAGACGAGGGATTCGTGAGCGGCGGCACAATGCTGAATGCTGGGCCAGGGAGGGTAGAGCGTGTCTGGAGAGACGCCATATCGCGTCCAGTTGGCACTTCAAGGTCGGTATCAGAGTCTTCAATGGCCTCCTCGGAGCCTTGGGCATAGGACGACGTCTTGGAGTCTGTGAAAGACTGTGCGATGGCAGTCCTATCTTCCTTGAAAGAAGAGAACGACGTCCTGTCCTGCTGTTCAGGCGTGAGAGTGCCCACTCTATGCCTCCGCAACTGTCTGCCCTCGAGGGGGGTGACAGGGATGGGCAGGCTGTACATCTCTTGGGCCGTCGTAACGATGTCTGCCATGTTGCCGTTCAGTCCTCGGATCCTCGCCTTCAAGGAGACTTCCCAGGCCTCTGGAATTCCGTGGCGGAAGGCACACTGGAGGTGACGCCGGAAGGGGCAGAAGGAGCAGAAGGAGCAGCAGAGCAGCAGAGCAGCAGAGGAACGGAGGAGGAAACGAAGGCAGTAGCACGTAATCTAGTCTACGGATCGAATAAAGAAAAACTCTTAGTCACTCTTTGCGACTCTTAGTCAAAGATATGCAAGATATGCAGCAGAGGATGCGGGGAAGGAGGAGATACTGGGCGCTACCGTGGATGCAGCAAGTATGAGGACGAGGCGGCAGGAGAGATATCACCAGTTCACGAGGGCGCGACGTGCACAATGCCTCTTTTATAGTGCTGCAGCGTGGACGAGGAGCGCCAATTTGCCTCCGCAGCGTTGGCGTTGAGTAATGGAAATTCAGAGGCCGCGAGGGCCAGCGAGGGCCAGCGAGGGCCAGCGAGGGCCTGCGAGGGCCTGCGAAGGCCTACTACAGAGGGCAGGTGATGCGATTTCTGCTCGCAATGCGCAATCCGGAATGGGCGGAGGGCCCAGTTCGACTGCACAGTTCGGCACCACGAAGAGCAGCAGCAGCGCTGGTGCCCATGGCTGCTGCTACGGTCGGTGCCTGCCAGTGTGCACTGGCGTGGGCAAGGCCGCTCTAGACCAGACGCTGGGAGACGCCTAAGCACGCCTAAGCACACCTGAACACGCCTAAACACGCCTGAACGCACCCAAACACCCCCGCCGTATTCGCCGCTGTCGCGTGCGCCGCGCTGTCGGGCCTTTGCTGGTCGCCCAGTGGGTTGCCAGTGGGTTGCCAGTGGGTTGCCAGTGAGTTGCCAGTGAGTTGCCAGTGAGTTGCCAGTGAGTTGCCAGTGAGTTGCCAGTGAGTTGCCAGCGAGTCGCCAGTGCTTTGCCAGTGGGTTGCCAGTGAGCCGCCAGTGAGTCGCCACCTGCCCGAGGCTGCCCAGAGACGGCCCTGGCAGCCTGGCAGCCTGGCAGCCGTGACGGGATAGCACGCGGGCAGCCCACGCCACGCGTAGATGCAGTTTCGAGGGGGTAATAGCAATGCAGTAGCGGTCTGGCAGATGGCCTGGCAGATGGCCTACCGTCGCTATCTCAGGCCTCTAGGGCGCGCCGACGCCGTCGACTTCGCCTGAACACGCCTAACGCTGCTGAAAATCTGGGGTTTAGCCTGGACGATATCGGCTGTCCCTCTGACTCCCGTCTGCTCCCGAGTCCTTGGCTGTTGGGGCAGTCTCTGATTTAGGGCAGTCTCTGATTTTGATGACGCCGCTGTGGCTCGAGGGCCCTCTCGAGCACGGTGCCATGTCTGGCGCGTCGAGGTCACCGGCGCAACAGAGGCTTGATGGCGGTGAGGTAAGGTCGCGGTCGCGGTCGCGAGGGAGGGTGGCAGGGTGGCAGGGCGCTTGATAGACAACGTCGTCGCCGTTGGGCTCGGTTGCCAGCAGCACCACCGATACCGAGCACGAGCAACGACAACTGCTCTACTGTGCCTTGATGTATACCTGCCACGCCTACCTTCCTTACGTCGTAACGTGCTAGACTGACGGCTTTTCATCCGCCTCTGACCTCTGACCTCCGACCTCCAGTTCTATCTTAGCCTCCCTCATCACATGACACGTCATACCCGAAACCAACCAACCCCCAAGGTGGCATCGAGTCCCGACCCTGGAGTTTGAAACCGCCCAGCAATAGCACGCTGGCCGATGCCGTCTTGCTGTTTGCATTTCTCGATCTGCGTGCACGCTTCCATACCTCGTCGTATATAGGCTTTCCATGTCTTGGATGCTGTCGTTGCTGTATATTGTACTGTACCGCACTTCCTGTCCGTTGGTTGCACGAGTAATTGTCCAGAAGCACGGCATGAACCGACGGTGCAAGCAAACCACCCTCTCGAGTTCTGTGCTATTGCATATTGCGTACCTTACATTGCACCACCCAGGAAAACGACGCCGTGTCGGCTTGTGCACGGCGTGTTGGATATGCTCATGCTGGCAGACACTGACGTGATATTTGATTTGCCTGATTAGTTGATCGCGGTTGACGTTTGGTAATAATATCAAGGGCAGTCAAGATCAGGCCAGATCGACCTGTGTGACCTGTGACCTGTGACCTGTGACATATGACCTGTTGAGATTTCAAAGGGACGAAGGTTTAAACTGGCCATCGGGAGTCTCTTGGAATGTCCAGTTCAAACGAGGGGCCAGGTAGACCCGTAGTCTTCGGCCACCTCACTTTCTCTTCTATTCCATCACATGGCCACATTAGGGTTTTAATGACAATGCCATGAATCCGCCTCCGAGCTGCCTCTCCCCAACGGCAGGCTGACATAAGCAGCGTGGCAATCCCATTCTAGGAAGGCCTGCGGCCGTCGCTGGAGGAGAAACAAAGCGCGTGGGGAAGTAGAGACACAGGCACAGACACAGGCACCTGCAACTTGCGACAGGAGGAAAGGCCCACGTGACACTGTCCGAGTACATCGCATGGGAAACCTTCCGATCCCAAGTTGCCTTTTCGCCTCTGTGAAACATGAAACTTCGGGCGTCGTGCCGAGCCAATGCCCTCCAAGACTCCAACTTCAGCTGCCGGCGGCCCTGCACCGGCAGCCTCTGTCCGCTGCACTCCTTCTCCTCCTCCTCATCCTCCTACATGATCCAGCTGAAAGGACTCGTCGCTGTCGAATGGTCTGCAGGCCCGTTTCCATAACCGCTGAGCCTCCCGGGAAACATGTTTGAGACGGTCCCTGTCGACCTGCTGTACCTGCCAAGAGAGGGAGAGAAATGAGAAGCAAGACGGCCGCCGCAGTGCGACCTTGGGCTGGAAAAATGATGAATCGAATAGGAAGCGAGAAGCTTTCTGTTGGGCTTGGTAGACTGGCAGTGTTGGCCTTGTAACTGTTGGTCTGCATCCCTTGACAGAGCCGAACTTTATCCTCGTTTTCGTTTCAAGCTTATGCTTATTTGACCTTCTTGTCCTCCGGGCAGTATCCAAGCATTCGGAATATGTGTTGGCAGATAATGCCTCTACGCTCTTGGCTCGTGGCTCAGGGGCGCTGGCGAGCTGCATACTTTCTCCAGATTTGCAGCGTTTCCCATCCCTTCCGGACCTTGTCATGCAGTGATCCGCATGCATCTGTCGACGACCCTGGGCCGTTGTACCTGAACTGCTTGTGCCGCGGGTCAGTGTCATATAAAGGCCTGCCGTATTGATAGGACCATATGATATGGTCCATATCTTACTCCTTTTGCTTGCGTTGGGTTCCTAAGTCACATTTGCATTCACTATGTTTTCGGTTGTGGCTTGAAAGTAGGGAATATAAAGTCACTTCTCGAATTCTTCTTTCGTCACAGCAAATAAAATACACACTGGTCATTCACCACCACAGCAAAAACACACTCTTTTGTGAGATCTGGATCTCATTACATTCTTTTGCCTTCACTCTTTTGAACTGCACTCTCTGCGAACAGCTGCCGAAACTGTGCAGCTACAGCGTTTCTTCTCTGAAGAACGCGTCAACAAGCACTTAAGTTTTTGCATTATAAAGTCGTACTTGATCCATAACAGACCCCGAGATGCAGCTCTTCAAGGTTGCCCTGGGTCTTGTAGCAGTGGGCTCTCTGGTAGATGCCCACTCGGTGTTCACGACGCTCTTCGTCAACGATGTTAACCAGGGTGATGGCACCTTCGTTCGCATGCGTAATGACTCTGCGACTTGTACTGCGCCTGTTATCGACCTAGCTAGCAATGATATGGCTTGTGGTATGTCTCTTATGCTCTAACAATCTCTACGGAATAAGCTAATTGTCAGGATTCGATGGAGAGACTGGTGTAGCTCGAGTTGCTCCAGTAGCTCAGGGTGCAAAGTTAAGCTTCCTTTGGCGTGAGTATGCCGATGGATCTCAACCTGGTTCCATTGATTCTTCTCACAAGGGCCCTTGTGCTGTCTACATGAAGGCTGTTGATTCCGCCATTAAAGACCCAGGGTACGGTGATGGCTGGTTTAAGATCTGGGATGATGGTTATGACTCTGCTACATCCCAGTGAGTAACCCTATCGATTTAATCGAATCCGTACTGACGGGACTATTACAGATGGTGCACTGAGAAATTGATTGCCAACAAAGGTCTCTTTTCCGTCGATATTCCTGATGACCTTGTCGGTGGCTACTATCTCGTTCGACCAGAGCTGCTAGCCTTGCATGAAGCTGCAAAGACACCTTCTCAACCTCAATTCTATACAGGCTGTGCCCAGATCTTCCTTCAGTCTTCGGGTACCGCTGTCCCGTCGAACACGGTCAGCATCCCGGGATACGTACACGCTGGTGATGCTTCTGTAACATTCAACATCTACGAGCCCGACTTCCCATATCCAATCCCAGGTCCGGCAGTCTACGTAAGTGGATCCAGTAAAGCTAGTGAAAATGCCGCCCAAAATACAGAGGTTCAGGACGAAGGTCTAGAGCCTTCTGGATGTGTTCTTGTGAATGCAAACTGTAAGCCATCATCTTGTGTCTAGCTCTGATGAGATTACTGACTTATATACTAGGGTGTGGAACGGAGATTGGCTCCTACAGTACCGAGGATGGATGTTGGGCAGTATGTTATATATCCACTGCATTCTGTTACTGGCTACTAATAATATATAGGCCAGCCAAGCATGCTGGGATGAAGACTCACTCTGCTACTCTAGCTCTCCTCCAACCGGCTCAACTAACTGCGAAATCTGGGAAGATAAATGTACCGGCATTCAAAACGCATGCAATGCTGGCAACTTTAATGGCCCACCTAACAAAGGCAAAGATCTAAACCCCACCACCACAGTCGTATATTCAATCCCTGCCGCAACAAACGTAGCTACACTAGAAGCCACAGCTGCAACCGCAGTAGTTGAAGTTAGTACGACTGCATCAACTTCTCAGACAGCTATCTCGAGTACTAGTCATCCGGCTACCACTGAGCCATCATCTACGGCTACATCCATCCAGGCTTCCAAATCGAGCTCCGCGGTACAGACCTATGGTTCTATGCAGACTTCAGTTCCCAAGCCCACCGGCGGTAGCAACTTTGCCATATCGGAGGACGGCGCCTGTGGTGGTGAGGGTGGAAAGACCTGCCTCGGTAGCATCTTCGGCGACTGCTGCTCTTCTCACGGTTGGTGCGGTAGAAGCGATGCATACTGTGGCCAAGGTTGCCAAGACGATTTGGGGACATGCAGTGGTAGTACTTCTTTGGTAGAGGCTGTGGCAAAGGATGAGGTTGGTTCCAGCATCGCAATCCCCACGCCAACTTCTCCAACCAGTTCGGAACCTATCTCACTCGTGGGCGCTACTGCAACGTACTTGGCCTCAGACACTGAACTCGAGACGACTGTCTTTTCCACCATCGTATTAACCAGGATCTGCACTAATTCGAAGTCCCAAGCTATCACTACAAACAGCATTGCCCTGCCTGTCTTCGACTCCGACTCTGATTTTGTCACAGCCATCTCTGCCACAACCACCGTAACTCTAACTAGTACCAGCCCCGCCCCAACCTCCACAGCTACTTTCGCCCCCTCTATCTCCATTGACGCAACCTGCGGTAAGGCGTCCAACCAGACCTGCGCCGGCAGCGCCTTCGGCCCCTGCTGCTCCTTTTACGGCTGGTGCGGTAGCGACACCTTCTATTGCGGCACAGGCTGTCAATCGGGGTTCGGTGACTGCGACTCCAATTCCAATTCCAAGCGCACTATCAACCCGCTTGCCAAGAAGGCCCCATCTCCCAACGTCCCGGTCTCCACCGGCTGTACTCCTATCAACATCATCCCCGTCACGGCAACCACTGTGCCAGTCTCGACTTCGCTGCCAGTCTCGGATGATGCGACCTGTGGGGCCGCGGCTGGCAAGACTTGCCGTGGTAGGACTGGGTATGGTGAGTGTTGCTCGGGGTACAATTTCTGTGGTGCTACCGATGCCCATTGCGGAAACGGTTGCCAGGCCGGCTTTGGAAAGTGTAACGGCGACAGTGGCTTCACTCGCGTCAAGGCTAGGCAGTTCAAGCCTGTTGGTGGACTTGCCTAATCCCTCCATTCGAACCTCGATCCAGATTCTTACTCTCTGAATCATAGGCTCTCATAAGACGTTAGCAAGTAAGTCGGCTACAGTTTGTAAGAGTACAAAATGACGCATCGATGGAGTTTCAGTACAACGAAAAGATAGTAGCCTGCTATTAGCTACATTAGATCGGCCTACGAAGCCTCCATCAGCGGAAAAGAAGCAGCATTTGAATTTCTGGCGTTGATTCCTTTTCCTTCGATTCTTGTTTCCTGGAAACCCCAATCCAGGATCGTTCTTGCATCTTACATCGTTGTTTGGAGAGAAGAAAGTACTGCGATAGTCAGTCTCTCCGTGTATCAGTTCAGCAAAAGCTTTGTTAGATAGAACGATGAGTTCTCAAAACAAAAGAGAGAGAGAAATCAGATTGCACTGGTGATATAATGTAATATGTAATGTGACATGTTTGCTTTTGAGGGGAGATTCATTGATGCAAATAACTACCGCCAAGTCGCTATAAAGTATTCCACATGGGAGTTAATCACAAGAAATCCACAACCCCCATCACATCTCCCTCCTCCAGTCCAGCTTTCGCTCCAATCTATGCAAATGTTTGTCCCTCTCTCATATTCTCAAATGCTTGCTTTAATTGCTTTTGGTACATGTATGATACACTGCCGCTATCTCACGCTCATATGCCGATTGATTGATTGACTGTTTATTCGTTGATCTTCGCTAGGAGCCTGTTTACGATGCCATGTTAGGATACGGGGATGTCGGGAACGAAAAGGGGCTGGTGAATGGGGTTGCATACTCGTAATCTCTGAACAGAGAGTATTCCTCGTCTCCGACCTTGACCGGAGATCCACCATACTAGTATCAGAGTCAGCGAACCCATCCAGGTATCTCAGAAACGCCCAGCCACCGCTTTCCTCTGTCCGCACAGCTCGCTCCCACCCCCAAACAAAACAAGCACGTACCTGCGGGATCAGAACCTTATCCCCCGGCGCAACACTAGGTGTGACCCTCTTGCCCTCCTTATCCAGGCCGCCCGGGCCGACTGCTAGAACTCGCGCCTCGTTGAGTTCCTTGACGCTCGACTCGGGGAGGAAGATGCCGCCCGCAGTCTTCGTCTCGGCCTTGATGCGCTGCACCAGCACGCGGTCCAGGAGCGGTGCTAGAGATTTGATGGACTTGAGTGCGGTGGTCTGTTGTGCGTGTCATGATGTGTTAGTGGTTGGCTATATGCGTGGAAATGGAGAGATGTTTCGGGGA
This sequence comes from Aotearoamyces nothofagi, assembly GCA_015345905.1. NCBI lineage: Eukaryota > Fungi > Ascomycota > Leotiomycetes > Leotiales > Tympanidaceae > Aotearoamyces > Aotearoamyces nothofagi. The sequence continues at coordinate 381,739 of JADDTR010000022.1, forward strand.
GAGGGTTTATGGGAGGGGGTTTCGCAGATTTGTTAAGCTGCTTGACAAGTTGCTTTGGAAGCTTCGAGCTTGGCATTGGAAGTTGTGAAGAATTGGACATACCATCTTGTCAGATTTGAGATGTTAGACTTTGCGTGAAAAGTGCGAGAGGTGTTGATTGTAGTTGAAACGTGTGGTTGAGTCAAAGTATGGGGAAAGTTCTTAGAGTTCATGTTCTCGGAACTTCGAAGACTTTCTTAGACGAGCTGCGGCCCAGCCCGAGCCGGATATCACATGACCTGGGGTCGACTATAACCCCCAAGACGCACTCCGCCGAAATGGCAGTTGACGGCTCGGGGAACACAGGAAATGTGGACTGGTGCATAGTATTGATAACCTGATAGTAACGCTATAAACAGTCTCAAAGCTAGACACTTAGCTATGTATAAAAGGGGGAAATCCATACAACTCCCCAGTCCGTGATGTTGCTTCCGTCCCTCATTCTTCCGATTGCAAATCTAAAAAGATATACATCTACTGAGGAAGTGAAAAGGGGAATCTCGCTCGTTAATGACTCCACTGCCTATATGCAAACCTCGCAACGCCCGTGATCCAATATGCGGTTCCCAAAACACCATCGTCTAAAGTATCAGCATTATAAGGTGATTATTTCGCTGGCCCCGCTGCTGGTGGTTCTAGGGTATGTACGTGTCCTGGTGCCTTGATAACCGTACCATCCAACTCTTGTCGGCAAATTACTGTATTTGAGACCCATGAATCTTCCAATATTTCCGTCAACGTAGCTCTTAATCTTGGGTCAATGTCCAACATGCGACCTATGATGTGTCGGCTCTCCCGTGGAAGGAGTCGTAATAGCCTCCATGGCCCTTTAATTACCTCAGGCTTTGGATGATCAGCAAGTGCTGCTACTGGAATTCCGGTCGGGCCTTTCTCCCCTTCGCGTGATTTGACCTTCTCTCCCATTTCTTCCTTTACTTCTACAGCCTTTTGCAAGTCACTATCCGACTTCGATTGGTAATGCAGATCTGTCCCCCTTCTCATATCCGTCCCTGGTGATGGAGGTGAAGCAAATAGCTTGTAAGAATTATCTGTCATACGTGGCATTTTCCACGGAAATCTGCGCAATGACATGCAACAGAAGATAATTGCCAGAGACCAAATATCGGCTGGTTGTGGGTCGTACTTTCGCTCTTCGTAAACCTCAGGAGCCAAGTATGGATCTGATCCTACAATACCTAGAATGCTAGTAAGTAATAGTTCATATAATAGCAAATAAGAATTTAGAGCCACTTACCAGTTGCAAGAACAATCTCGTTCTCGAATGGATATCGGAACATGCTTGCGCTACCGAAGTCTATTATTTTCATGATACCATGCTCATTAACAACAACATTGTCGAGTTTAAGATCTCGGTGTGCGAGGCCCATGCTGTGGAGATAGGTCACACCACTCAGGATCTGGAGGAAGGAGCAAGCAATCTCTTCCCTTGACATTTTACCCGTCATAACAATAGCGAATAGGTCGTAAGGCGCGAATTCCATAACTTCATACCACTTTCCCTTTTCGTGAATTATATCCAATGTTTCGATGATATTTCCGTGGTGCAGTGTAGATCCAACACAGAATTCCGCAGTCACCTTCTTGGCGTACTCTCTTTCGGTTTCGTACGTATGCCGAGCTCGGAATTCCTTAACGGCAAATGTGGTACCGTCGCTGCTTCGTTTCATCAAACGTACAGAACCTCCAGCACCAGCACCTAGCACTTTCCCAAACTTGCCATATCTGGAAGTTATACCATGGTCATCGCCAAAAGGTAGTTGCTGGGGACTTTTGTGGTGCGGAGGCGTCTTCGTACCAGATCTTCCTGATGGTGTTGGTGATGAGGCTCTTTTAGATTTATGACCGCTACCAATCTTCAAGAATCTCTTCAGTTCTGACATCGACCCCTGCTTGCCATGGAGTGAACCAGAACTTTCGTCATGCATATGGGAGAAATGGTCTTTCTTTTTTCTTTCATTCTTCAAGTCTGCGGTGCTGCGAGATGACCTTGGTAATACTACAGATGATGCACTTGGGGTCATCTTGTGTCGAGAACGCCGACCACTGAAAACGAATCTTGGTTCAATGCTATCAAGATTCTTCGACTGTGGGGCCCTCTTGCTTGCGGCATATGGATCATTCGCATCGCCGGCAGGTGTAAATGGCCTCGTATAATTTGAGCTTACTCGAGATGGACTCGTCTCGCGAGAAGCAGGAACTGAATCGGTGGCGCCAATTGTGAAGCCACCACGATTTTTTGGTGCTGATACACTCGACTCGGCCGATGATGTTGTCTGCCGTGTAGACAGATTACCGGATGAGCCCGGTCTTGATGTGCTCGTGTTCGACATAGACGATTGCCCAGTTATAGGTAATAAAAGCTGAGGGACCTCTGCGGATGGATCTATCTCCGCCTCAACTTTCTGCAACGGAACCCCCTTTGTACCATAATCTTTATCAGCTTCCCTAGATTGAGTCGCAGCTGGGGTCAACGGTGGAGTATGCATAGTTAATTCGCGGGGGCTCTCATGTGGCGATGGTCGACCAGATGAATTGGTGTGCTCTCGGCTTGTCTCGTGGGAGCTGTCTTCATGTGACTGGACCTGATACTCATTATGTCAGCTAAGTGTTCGTTTGTAAGCACGATGGAAGAGAAACTGTTCCCAAACGGTCAAGTCGACCCTACTACCCGTGGGTAGCAAATGATACTAGTTGTTGCACATTTACATGTGAAAACAACCCGTTCTCACAGAATATTGATCAGATATACAACGACTTTCAAATCCAACCAACACGTGTCGTAACGGAGAACAGCGGTATCATGCTACTGCAGGCATACGTCGGCATACAGGGGAGTAAATTAGAGTGTGTACATACGCGTGATGCCGGTAAGGATACTGGTTCAAAGTTGTAGTTGCTCATCCTACGTGCTTGTAGATGTGTTCCATGTATTGACTTTGACAACTCTCGTAGTTCTGCCTCTGTCTCGCCGGAGAGTTTTTGTGATGATGAAAGAGTGTCGTCAAGCGAATCAAATGTTGATTCGGGTTCTATCTCCTGGTTGTATGAACTGAACCGCACGGATGGAGAGCCTTTCGGTGTTGTCTGGCCTTCTGGGGTCATCGCAGACTGTGTTGGCACGGCCGGGGCTAGAGACAAATTATGGTCAGCAATGGTTTACGAATGGCGCAGCGTACGCTGCTACGGCCGAGAGTCTGACGAAGAAGCCAGCAAAAGCATACCTGAGCCGCCGGCCTTATCTTGTGTAGGCATGTTGTTGGAATTGGGATTTAACAACGTTCGGTGGATATATGATCTATCTCAATGGATCAGAGCTGTAGATGACCTGGCGCTCTAACGACCCGTAAAAGGGTGGTGTGGTGGGGTTGCCGGACAGATCCAAACAGGAGTGGGTCCTTCTCACACTCAAACTGATCCGAACACAGCGAACGATTCGCTCATGCGTCGTGTGGATTTGAAATGTGCCTTGGGAGCGTCGAGTATGTATGGTTCTCTGGTCTATTATGAGTCGAAGTCTCAGAAGAGACGTGCGGTTGCTTACTGTGCAAAGTGCCCCGCGCCGGCCGTATCCGGAATGGACCGCACCAAGTTGGAACAGGACAGTGGAAACGCAGCAATTAAGAGCGCAGATGGGATAAGGGTATGTATGGTATGTTGGAATCATGTCCCGCCAAAGCGATGACGGGGGTCAAGCAATAGCCAGATACAGCGCATCAACCCTGCATCAGCGTGCAACTTTAGCACAGATGTGTGCACAAGGCTGTAGTGGACCGGGTCGGCTTTGGTCCCGGGAGCTGTTCTCGAAGCCCAGTTGCTCAGTTGCCCAGTTGCTCAGATGCTCAGTCACTCAGCCACTCAGTCAACGTTGGGCCCTGGAAAGACGCAAAGTCTTTACAAAGCTTTTCAACTGCGCGCAATGCGGCTTTCGTGTCAGGAGCGAGGACTAAGAATGCTTGACAATGCATTTTAGCCATTTTCGGTGGGACCGAGGACTTTGGGGACAACTACAAAAGCGCCGAACACAGCTCGGCGATGTTCGGCAGCCGACTCTAGCATTTCTGGAAAGCGCCTGCAGGGTCTGCGGCATGGCAGGCACGCCGCACGACAGGCGAGGCACTGTGGGTGGCACTATGCTGGCAGTGACTGGGACGGATGGGATAGATGGCACAGATGGGACAGATACCCTCGGCCGTAATACCGCATCCGACACGAGATATTGACCTGCGAAGTAAGGTAACTCGTCCTACATATAGCCTCATATACTGCTCAGCGGCAGCACCGAACGACCGTGCCAGAGCCTGCGCCCGCGCCGAGACGGGCTGGGCCATTGTGCGGAGTACGTATTACTCCCATCCTATCCTGTACATGTATGTACATCCGGCCGGACGTGTGCGCGAGGCGTGCCTACAGCGCAAATAGACAGCAATAGGCCTGGCCCGCCGGTTAGTGGGCGGTGGCTCTTCACCTCGGGTACTCGTTACCGGCTGTTGACAGCCCAGCCGCGCAGCGATGGGCTCACTACTCCCACTCGCTGAAGTCCCCTAAGACGGCCCAGAAATGCGGGAGCGAGGAGGGAAAAAGTGAGAGTGGCGGCAAAACTGCCATTATCGACCTCGCTCTTCCTACCCGAGGCGTCAAGACCACCGGTCGCGGACGCGTCGATCCCGGATATCATGGCAACTAGTGAAGCGACAGAACGTCAACGGCGCCCGTCGCTGGCGGAACAACTCCGTCAATGCAAATTAGCGCTTGTCATATGACTTTTGGCCAATGCGGTTAGTGCTTGGTGCTGCAAGCGGCGTTTCCTGCGGTCACGTGACGGGTGGAGGTTGGTAGTGCCATAACTGTCCGGGCTCTAGATGCTGATATCGTACCTTAAAGTCACAGCCCTATGAAGGCAAGCTAGTATCTTTCGAAATCATCGTCTTACAGATAGGTAGGTACGTGCTCCAGCTAATATACAATGTTTTGGGACAGAAAGCCCGTTCAGCATCCAGCCATACCCCCAACGCCATCGCAATGTTAATTGACATCAACCCAGGGATCTCTTGTACATTTGCGCAGCTCATGGAACAACTGTCACTCCAATTGACTTTGCCTGTGCAATAACCGATTTGCAGATGCCTTCCAGCGGTAGCCCGGAGAGCCGGAGCTCCGTCTGCTTGATCTTTGCAATTTCGTAAACGTGCTTCAGAGTGACTCTTCCCACACTCTCCTTCCCAGGATTGATTGCTCCCTTGAGCTTGTTCTTTCGATGAGGAGCGCCTGCTGCAGTGAGGAGAAGATATGATGTCGTTGGAGTTCGAAGTTCAAAATGAAATGACCGATCAGGTCTGACTGTGACTCGTGCCGGAATCGGAATCCCAGTCTTCATATGCGCTGTTCTCGCATTGAACTCCTATTACAGATATTAGACTCCTCGTCGTAGCTTAACAATACGCGGGCTCGACAAAAGCGCCTCGGAAACATTGACAGGTGCCAATGCCAGTTCACGATATTACTTGCCTTGCAAAAGTCCATTGACTTTACACCTTTGCTTCCCAGCGCTGGACCAACTGGAGGGCTCGGGCTCGCCTGGCCAGCTCCCACTATGAGCTTGACAATCTGATCGGTTGCGGCGCGTGCCTTGGACATGTCGGCTTGACGTGATGGTTTGAATACGTCGATTGAGCTCTAAATGACTTTCGATGCCGTCTACGAGTTCCGACGCGCTAAAGTTCAGTTCAAGCGCCGCACTTAACCTGTTTGGGTAGAATTCAGGGTGCTGTTGTTACAAAAAAAACTTTTTGATATATAAATAGGTGGGGAAATCATAGAATGAAACTATCTATGGATTAGATGTGCGGTCGGTTTACATTCTGGCAATAGTGACTGGCTAAAGCTAGAAAGCGGCACCTGTGGCATCGCGTACATGTTATTAATGTAGCTTCTGTTAGTTTCGTCTGGCGTTGATCAAGTTAAACACTCCCTTCAACCATATCTTGTACTACAAATGTCCTAGTCGAAGAACTTTTGTCTAAAAAGATTTTTTAAATACACAAACGATATTCTCATTTTTCATGGAAGAACTTAGTCACGTGAACATACTTGCTACAAGATAAGCTTAAGCGTAAACCTGACACACCTGACGTAGGCGGTGACAGGCTTCACGAAGTTCAACTCGATAAAACTCAGCATCCTCACGCCACTTTACTGACGAAATACTATCCTAAATCACCCTACTCCTCAAGATGATGAACTGGGCGAAACAACAGTATGTCTTTACTCCGTGATGAAGAGTATTTTCTAATCAAAGATTCTTTTAATGAAGGCTGGCCAATGTAGCCGGCACCCAAGAACCTATTTATGGCCCCTCTGCGATACACTCTGTTGCCCAGCAAGCAGAGACGACTCCTTATACCGAACTTACAAGAGATGACTTGAAATGGGCTGTTATGGACACTACGAACGTTGAAACACAAATATTCTACCTCACAGCTGACAACGGGTATATGGCACTAGCACAGGTTATCTACAGCAATGTTGTGTACGTCGCCCCAACAGCTAAACCATACCTGATATTTATACTGACGAATGAGTAGCGGACTTCATACAACCGTTCAATTCAATACCAAGGTCTTCTACCCAGGCGGCACGAAACCCCACATCTGGTCATCAGATCCGCTCTCGAACGTCGATTTCAGCGAGGACAAAGTTAATTTCTATGCTGACGACGTTGCAATTGAGCTTTCTGAGGATGGCACAACATATACTGTTAAGTCCATGACGAACGAGCAGTCTGTAGTGAATATCACGATTACTCGAACTGCACCGGGTTTCCAGGTTGGAGTCGATGGCAAGACTTATTTTGGGACCGATCCAGAAGCCCCATGGGGTTTGATGAGGCATACATTCTGGCCCCGGAACAAGGTTGAAGGTACAATCATGACAATTGATGGCCCGATTGATTTCAAGGGCAAGGGTCTCTTTATCCATGCTTTACAAGGAATGAAGCCACATCATGCAGCCGCCAAATGGGATTTTGTCAATTTCCAGGGCCCAAAGTATTCTGCTATCATAATGGAGTATGTGACTCCTCCGTCTTATGGGTCTACTATTGTCAACGTTGGTGGAATTGTGACGGATGGGCATATCCTCACCGCCGGAGCCTCAAATACAGTGGTCCATACCAGCACTAAACAAGATACAGAGAACGAGTGGCCAGAGCCATGCGAAATTAAGTTCACTTGGAGTGGCAAGAGCGAAGATGGGAAGCCAGTTGAAGCCGTTCTGGAAGCTCCTCTAGAGAGACTTGACAAGGTTGATGTGATGGCAGAAGTCCCTCTCTTCGTCAAGAAGATTGTAGCTAATGCGGCGGGAACGAAGCCTTATATCTACCAAGTAAGTATCTCGTTACGTTACAATGCTCTACCAATGTGCTAATGATTACAGTATGCTCACAACAAAACCCCAATATTCTTGAAGCTTAAGATTGGGGATGAAGAAACTGAAGAGGAAGGCGTATTTTATAGCGAGACTACATTCATCTCTTGATGATGATTAACACGTAGACTGGGAGACTGGCCCCGAGCTGCAATATTGGAGTCTTAATGCATCGGCAAATCGGAATTCAATCGTTGGGTAGAGTACGTACTGGCCGAATCACATAAATTAATAATATCACTAATAGAGTCCTGTTTGGCTTGGATGCGGTCCCATATGCTCGCTCTGGTGTTGTGTAATATTTAGTAAATAATGATTCACATTATGACCGATATCTTTGATTCCCACAGAACCCATACCGCTGTGGCTATATCTTTAATTCTCATAATACCCATATACTACTCTGGTCTCTCCCTTTTTACTCAGCTCTCTTAGTTTAGATGCAGGTGTACAAAAACGGACTAGCGCGGGTAGCTACACGTACCTCGATCTCAAACAGCAACGAACTGCACCACAGTCTGTGTGAACGGTCAAGAAAAGCACACCACGTCTTGTAGCTATTGCATTCCTTTGTGAATTCTACAAATTATCTCTTCTCTGCTCACGACTATGCCGCCAACAACCCCAGCTAGTGGTGGGAAGACCAAACCGGGTCGTCCTACCTTGGCCGGCAAGGGAGTTACAGGCGGTACGAGAGGAAGGCCGATGAAGCGTCATAGGTGCGTACTATCATGGAGCTTTGTATTCATATCACTTTTCTATTACTTCTTTGTCGCGTTAGTACTGACAGAGCTATGCGTTTAGAAAAATTGTCAAAGATACGATTAGAGGCATCAGTAAGTACCTTGCCTCTTATTCATTGATATATATACTAACAACGCCTCTTACAGCGAAAGGAGATATCAGGTATGTGATTGGCAGCTTCAGTATTTCATTATTGTGATATGGATGTCGGTTCTTTGATTCTCCGCAGCTTGAGGTCTGGTGCTTCTATGTTTCAGATATCTGACTGAGGCTCGAGGCCAGAGACCACGAGTAGAGTCTTGGGCCCTGGGGGTCATGATTAGAACCCAGAGAATCTGGGGATTCCAGAATCTCGGTTTCCAGTTGCTGCCACAACGGCCTAATGCTTTCATGTGGTTCAGACATGTCCAATGCATCACGTGGTATCGCATCACGTGGTATTACATCACAATCGGCATTCACATGCATTGAATCGACACACATGTTGAATTTATACTTCAGCGTACTCTATCGTTATCACATGCTAACTGTCTCCTTTTACAGGCGCCTAGCTCGCCGTGGTGGTGTGAAGCGTATCAGTGCCGCTATCTACGATGAGATGCGCGCTGCCATGAAGGCTCATCTTCAAGTCGTATGTACTCACTTATCCATATATAGGGATATTGCTGAACCGGTCATTAGATTCTACGTGACTGTGCAATTTTTCTAGATCATGCGTCGAGAAAGACGGTTACAGTGACGGATGTATGTTTTTTCTAAGAACCCTTAACATCTTACACACCCTGACACTCCTGCAGGTAATCTTTGCTCTCAAGCGTATTGGTCGACCAATTTACGGCTTCGATCAGAATAAGCTATACACGGCTGTGAGGCCGAAGCATCATCGGCGCGCTCTTTAGTACTGTTATTCTTCCAGTACCCGAGTCGATATCTTCAAGCCTGTTACATTGCCTGAACTAAGTTGTCTTCGACTTGCTATGAGAGTGGTCAAGAATGTTGGGATCTTGGCGTTATACGGTATGGAGTCTAGATATGAACTAAAGGGTAGTGTTTACAATGATGGATATAGCAATGCAGTACTGACAAACATTTCGAGTGTTTGAACCTGACAAACAGATAGAGATGTACAGTCAGTCAAGGTTTCGCTAAGTCTACTATCTTCTGAAATATACACTTGCCTCCCCCCTTCATTCAGGACATGGAATAATCAGTTCTTCCCGAAGCCCTTCCCGAAATCCACTTTCGCCAACAAGCACGTCATAGTTCTCTAACCGCAGGGTCTATTTTCTGTCTTTACTATATCCTATCCTGTCGTCGCCGTCTGACGAACCCGCCATCGACACTGTACTCTGTCGTCGCGAAATTAACCACCGGAATAATTCCTTGTCGTAGGAGGACTGCTTGTCGTCGCTCTCAAACTAGTCGAGATAATCATCATTCACCAAAGGTGGGTCCGTCAGGGACTGACAATTGATTTGCCTGGCACTCTGGGTCAATAAGCGTCATAGTTCGGAAACCTGTGTAGTGGTTATCTATGCCTTGTGTCGATATATATATGGCCTAAGGAGCCGTCCTTGTAATACAGGTCTAAATGCGTGTCTATTCTATACAGGGCTGTTTTTTTTTTTTTTCAATAATTGCTTGGAAGCCTATAAAGGACAAGAACCTCTATATTTGTTTACCTTGTATTATAAGACATAGATCATGAATACTCTGTTAAAGATTATCCTACCGTTCTATCCTGAATTTTACCTCTTCTACCTTTTCTTCCTTCCACCAATTTCAAGTCCCTGATTGACCTCTTCTAGTAGCTTGATAGCCTTGATTTGGTTCCTCTTGAATGGCCCATTAAACATCTCTGGTAAAAGCATCTTCGAATTCGCATGATCAACTGCAAATCCTACAGGCGCATCTCGTCCCAGGCTCTCTTTCGTAAGCTTCACTGCTTCCTCAAGCAGCGCAGTGCCCACACCCTTGTGTCTATACCGTAGTTTCACTGTCCACCCTCTAATCAGCCCTTGCCCGCCTTTTCCAGTCTTTCCCTTCTTCTTGCTGCCTCCAGGGCGTTCAAGCCTCAGGGACAGAGCTCCAATAACCTCGCCCCCAAACTTAGTTCCAATAAATACATCCTCATCACCCAAATCGCCATGTTTTAGGAAATCGAACCCTATCGTCTCTGCCTCTTTCAGGTATCCGGATGTCAACATACGACATGCAATCAGCATCGACATTGTGATGCCACCTGACGTGCATACAATAAGGCCCCAATCGCCATGGTCGCGATTCCACAGGTATTGTGCCGAAACTCCAGCAACTAGTACCCAAATAGTAAAGAATGCTGGCGAGAATATCAAGGCCCGAGATGCAGCTTGTCGCATTTGCGCAATGGAATCGGCAATCAGTTTCAGGCCTGCGACTCGATCTATGGGGTTGAGAACTTCGGTCGTGAGAGGAGGAATACTAGCGAGGCGCTCTTCGGGGGTCAGGTCTACGTTGCCTGTGGTGGCAAGTTGGGCAGGAGAGGGCGGCGGGAGAGTTTGTGAGGACGAGGGGTTAAGGAGCGGAGTGGACGCATTGGAAGACATGTCGGAGTACGGTGTCGTTGGTGGGAGGACGAGATTTGCGCGAAGGAAGGTGAAGAATGCTGTGGATTGGGAGAAAGTATTAGCTGATCAGTCTGGGCATGAAAGTCGAGAAACGCGCCACAATGCCTATGTACCTAGAAAGATCCCGCAGGCAGGAAAAGAGTGTCCGGTGCGAGCTGTTGTGGTGCGGCGTGTAGAAGGAGCTGGCAAGAGTTTCCAGAAGGCTTCGGCGGCGTCGAGAGAGCTGGAAGAAGCAGGTACAGCGTTCTCACGGAGCAAGATGAGGACAGCCTGGACCGCGAGGTGTATCTCCAAATTGTCGAGGACCGAGTAGAAGGAGGCAGAAGAGATGAGTCTCCAGATTGTCCAGAATTGAGGAGAAGACAGAAGAAAAGGTGCCTCAAGAAATATGTTTTCTTCGACTCACCAGCACTGGTCTTAAAGCCAGGAACAGCATTCATCTTGTCCGCAACGGTCCTGGCGTGCAGCACGTCTACTCCGCTGCGACGGTCTAGTTCTCGGGCGGGCACGTGTCCAGGCATGGCTAAGTAGGCCAATGGGGAGCACGAGGTGCACGAGGAGCAGTGGTCGGCGTGTCACGGGATGCGGCCACAGCAGCAATCCAGAGTGCAACGGCCGCCTTCGCAGGCCGCCGCGTCGTCGCTGAGCTGTCGTCTTTATACATCCGGAGCCCTCACCGCGTATGATGCAAGCACGTGCGTGCCCGCGGGTGTCCGACGGCACCATTGGCTGGCGGGTTCTGCTGCGATAAGCTTCCCTGATAAGCCCGGGTCTGGCGTGTCCTGCTGCCCGTCGACGCGCCGCCCGAGGGCGGCAGCCACACTCGTCTTCCGGCCTGGGGCAGCCACGAACCAGGAGGCGCGTGGAAGCATGGGGCCCTGCGAGTATGTCACCATGCGGGCATGCGCCGAGCATCTATCTGTACTCCCTACCCACTGATTGGCAATTTGTTATCATCTCATACACCCACGGGCTATCTACATTATGCTACAGACAAATGAAACAATACAGTCTCTACCGGCCATTGTGAAAGCAGGACCAGGGTATAAAACGATCGCCCTCGCACCCAATGCTCAAATGACAGGTCATGTCCTCTTTGTCCGTACGCCTTATTCACCATCAGTCCCTAGATATGGCACAGTGAAGAGCGACATCCACCCCTCCCCAACAAAAAAAAAATACCCTCTATGCTGCCTCAGCAGCTTCAGCCATGATCTGCTCTCCCTCATCTAGCATCTCTGTAATCTTGCCAAGATTCTTGATCATGCTCCGGCCAAGACCCACAAGTAGAAGCTTCTCTGCGTTGGCAGGCAAGCCAAGATATGTTGGTGGTTCTCGCTCGGGTAGCCTGTTGACCCATTCTTTAAACTCTTTCATCCCGGTCCCGCTTGGCACAGTTAAACTGCCATCCTGGGTACTGTCTAGTCCACTTCCTGCTATACCTTCTACCAGCTTGTGACCGATCTCGTATGCTGCAGGGGTCATGAACGAATTGACGAGCTGTGTCAGAAGCGCGAAATCGCCTTCGTCGTCAATTTTTCCGCCATAGGTCTCGACAATGAGTGTACGGATCATGTCCCAGGGAAGATTCTGCGGAGCAATATTGGATCGTCCTGATGCGACAGTTTCTACCCAAGTATCGATAATGAAGGCAGAGCACTCATACTGTGATTGTATTAGTAACTGCATGGGAAAAGTACGGTATCTGGCTTGAACTTACATCACTGTCGTTGAATTCCCAGAAACCCTTCCAGCCAAGGTTTGGCGCGTAGCGTAGTCTCTCTTGTACGACTGCATGCAGAAACGAGAGGAGTAAGTATAGCCTCGTCCTTTCAACGGGCGTCTTCACAGCTCTTGAAGACAGAGATGACAAGGAATCCTTCATATTTGCTCTTACACCAGCAGGTTGCTCGTACATGAGAACTCGAGAAGCTCGCAGTAGGTTGACCGGGATCTTCGGGCTTGATTCCATTGATAGAAATAAACGGAAGGATGCGTGAGGTTTGAGCGAGTCCATACGCTTCTCCAGGCTTTGAAGCCATGTTGGGGCAAGATGGACGTTCTTAATCAATACCCATGACCCAGTTGCAGCTGCATTACTGATAGCTTTGTCAGCACTGGATAGTCCCTCGTTGGAGCCCATGGCAATGTTTGTACAAGTAGCATGCATTCTTTCTACGAGATTATCGACCTTGTAACTGGCGTCAAAACCTGGACTGGAGCACAGGGCAATTGGGTAGCTTGCGGAGACTTGCTCAACGGTCTGCTGAAGATCTTCAGTCATATCAAGAAGAGTTGGACCAAAGACGGCAGTGACAAAACGCTGGGCTGCTGGAACGAACCGATCCAGTCTGAACAGCTTGACAAGTAACAGTGAATGCAGTTGTTGATCCAAATTCTCGGCAGTAGCGTCTCCAATCTCAGGCACATAGTTCTCACCAAGCTCATTGTTGAGGAACCGATCCCAAGCATCTGGAGAGATATTGCCTAGCTTTCCTTTCAGAGCAGGCAACTTTGAAGCCTGCGAGAGAACCTCGTCTTTACGTTCAGTGTCTGTGGAAAGATCTGTACCTTGAATGCTGTCGTCGAGAATGACATCAAAGAGGCTTTTATCCATCTTGTATGGTGCGGCTTGAGCAAGTAACATTGCAAAGGTGATCCTATCCTTCTGCAGCAAGCCAAGTGAGGTTCGCTGATAAGTTGTAATAAAGAGGTCACCGATGATGATGTCGCGACGAACGTTGTGGTTTGTCTCTGACGACAAATGCTTGTTGCCGTGCAGAACAGAATAGAAAATGTCCAGGAAATACTGTAGCGAGAACTGATAAAAATGGTTGAGATAATGTAATTGTTCCAGTACAGCAAAGACGGCACTGCACGAGCGTGCAATGATGTTGTACTGGAGGGTGATCTCATCTACTTCAGCCATGACGCCTTCGGTGTTATTCATCTTCGTTGATATATCTGCCGCCTCTTTCTTTAAGGTCTCCAAAGTCTCGATGACATTGTCGTCATCCAAGATGTTACCCCGCGATTCGTTTAGAGCTTGTAAGAGCCGCTTTTCCAGTTGACGTAGATGGATTTTGAATTCGCCTTGCAATTTGATGAGATTCGATCTTCTCTCATCCACATCAGGACGTTCGGACTTAAGGACTTCATTGAGTGATTGGGTTTGTAGACTGCTTTGCGTCACAGTAAAGTTAACAAAGGTAGTGCGACTGCAGATATCGGGTGCAAAAGTCGCCGAGGGGTCTCGAGTGGAAAGGTATATCTTAAATGCAGGTGAGAAATCGATCTCTTGTTTGCCCAGTTGGATAAGAACACGACCTCCGGTCTTCTGGTATTCCTTGTTAAGAACGTGGTTGAGAATAGGATCCAGGTATTCAGCATCCTGAATGAGAATTGGGTTACCAAAGCGAAGGGAACTTTCTAACTGCTTGGTAAACGAGTCGTCTAGGAAACTCGTTACTGTCAAACGGCGGTCTTTACATTCCTTTTGGAGGAACTCTGTGACCCGACCAGAGGGGTCAATAATCAATGGGTATCTGTTGAAACGCTTGAGAATGATAGCATTTTCGGTACAAAGATCATCAACAGGTAAGGCGTTTTCTTGCCAACCCAGACGCTCATCGGCTGTTGAAAGGTATTCAGTGACAGGGTTGTGCTGCTTATAATTGATACCAGACAGTTGCAACTGAGACAACCAATCATCCATCATAGTCTTGCGGAATTGCTGATCGTAAAGTCCACTATAGGCAAGGAAAGCGGCAGCGACAAGAACATCTCCCACAAGAGTACTAATCTGAGTCTCAAACGATTTACTACCATCCTCCCATCTCGTTCGTTCGGATGACAGGCTATCAAGAAGTCGGACACTACGATCGACTTTGAACTGAACACGCGACATCTCAGTTTTGATTGCTTGAGTCTCACTGATCAGAGCTGCATATTCTGTCTTGTAAGTTCCAATGCTTTGCTCAAGGGTGGTGATGGTATTTTCGACAGCTTGCGCCTCAGCTTTGGTTTGTAATGCCTCTTCTTCAAGCAAGCCAACTTCTTCTCTCAATGGTCCCACCCGGTCCAATATTTCAGAATAATTTACCTGGGCTTCAACCCACTGGACTAATGGACCACAAGCTTTACTTGCACGGTTCACCTTCTCGTATGTAAAGTCCTCCTTTGAAAGAAAGTCATTTCGCATCTTAATTCTAAGGTTTCTTGTCATCTGTTTCTCGTTATCGTAGTTGACAATACTGGCAATGAAGTCGTCCCGACGAACTATGCCTTGTACGGTTTTCCAGCTGTCAATTTTGTGCCCGAGGAGGGTACACACAGAATCAAGGGCGAGCTTTACACCTTGAGGAGGGTTGCCCATGGATCTAACTTCAGTCAGATGCTGCCTCTTAATGTTGCTGACACTCTTTTGGGCTTCGATGACAGCGGGCTCAGCCATAGCCAAATCGTTCAACACGAGTTCCCTTCGTTCGGCAACCTGAGCCTCTTGTTTCTCGAGGGCGGCTTGAATCTCCAAGGACGTAGTCTTCCGCTGTTCAGCCTCCCGCTGGTCTGCTACCATCCGTTGAAGCTTCTCGTTAGCTTCGGCATCCTTTCTTTCAAGTTGATCCTTTTTCTCTGCAAGGCTGACACGAAGTTCGCGGACCTTGTCCACTGTATCTCTCAATTTTTCAAGACCAACATTAAGATGACGTTGCTGCTCTTCTAAATCCTCCCGCTTCTCATTATAAAGCTTGACGTACTGTGCAACGAAATCCAAGAAATGTCTGGGAGTAAGGAATGTAATTCTTCCTTGTTGTTTCTGAAGTTTGATATTGAAGCGATGAAGTGAATAATGTATATATACCATTGAATTGACAACAGCCTCTCGGTGACTTGCAGGTAAGCTCAGATCACGGTATGCTACAGGGATGGTGTCTGGGGCAGTGAAATTTGGCCTGTCGAGATCGACGGAGTGAGTTAACTCGGTGCCAACCTGGAACAATGCTTGATCTGACCAGTCACCAAACCAATTGAGGACACAGCGGTTGAATAGGGCAGGACTGGTAGCAGCTTTCGAAGAGAGACCATCTTCTGGGGGATTCATTGTGAAAACGACATGGAGATTCTTCACTATTTGTTGGGTGAACCATTTGTAAAGCTCTTCCTGCGAATCAAGCAACAGCCCTTGTCGCTGGGCGCCCTCCTTGCAGGCAGTCATGAGTGATGCAAGCTCGTCTCCTTCAAACAAACCAGGAACTTCGGCGTTCGCAAGCAGTGTGTTCATGCGCTCTAGAAATCCTGAATCCAGGACGTTGGATTCATCCATGATGAAACAGATTTTCTCTCCCTTGCAACCACTGCGACGGAGAACATCTCGGAGATCATCATCGAAATCTTCAGCTGAATATTTTCCATGAACCTTTATCTGGAAGACTTTAAGGCCGTTCATCCAAGCAACAAATCGCGAAAGGGTTGTCTTGCCACTGCCACTGACACCGATTAGGATGAGATGGCCTTGGGGCTGTCTAAAAACTCGATCGATACGCAAAACGTGCTCCAGAACGTCATTAAATAGGATCAATGGTACATCAACCTCCTCTTCACAAAATGTCTTCAGTCTAGCTTTGACAAACTCGCGTAAGTGCTCTCTATCAACAGGTACATAATTCTTCGAAAGCCAATTTGAGAAAAGAATTGGCCCTCCAAGAGCCTTACTTTCATCAATAGTAGGAAAGAATTCGAGGGCAATGCGAGATACTGCAGTATCAGTCCACTTTCGCTCATCTTCACCCACAAGCCGATCTTGGAAGAGACGAAGGGCTTCGTGGGCCCATATACGCACAAGGCCTTCCACTGATAACGTTTCTAAAGGACGAATGGCCTCATAAATACCACGAACCCATCTTGTAAGCTCTCTAGGACTATATACGTAATGCGGTTGGATTTTTGGCGTAAAGCGCTGCTGAGACTCGATATAGAATCGCACCATGGCTTTGGTAAGGGCCTCGGAATAGCCGCGCAGTGACGGGACGATCTTTAGTACTGCGCTTGTAAATGTGCCATAGATCTGTTGGAGCGAAAGCTCGCCTGGATAATCCACCATAATAAGAGGAGCATGTCTCAAAAATCGAGCTCCCATAGGCGTACGGCCGGCATCAGTAGGTGGGTTACAAGCGCCAACAAATTGGATACGGTCAAGCGTAACCCATGTCTTATCAGACGTGCGCCAGAAGCCGTTCTGCTCGACAAGCTGGCGAAGGAACGAAATCGCCCGTTGCGTCCCGTACTTGTCCGGGGCTGGTAGATTTATTTCGTCACAAAATAGTACAAGCCATCGCCCAATTTGGGTAGGTGATAGAATCACACCATTCAATGTCTTTTTGTACTCGCAGTATTGCTCAAAGGTCTTGATAAGGAGATCGGGTGTCGTTGCACTAGAAAAATTCAAGCCAACCACTTCCATATTGGGTAACTTCCGGAGAGCGCTGAATAGAGTCATAGTCTTTCCAGAACCAGGAGGGCCGCAAAGGAGTAAAGGCTTATGCTCAGCAAGCCATGAGTAAAGCACGTCTTCGTGGCGTACAGTGTCCAAGGTAGGAATGACAACGTCTGTTTGAGTAATGGAATGAGTATTGACCTCGATCGTTGGGACTTGGTTCTGCCAGGATGTCCATTCTGCTTTTGGCAGAGTAACATCATAATCGATGAGAGATGAGTTTCCGTCAAGTAGTGGGGATCCAAAAGTTGACAAACCAGCAACGTAATCACCGAAGATTTTCCGGTCACCAAGAGGACAGTCGCCGGTAAACGACCAGACAAGTGCAAGCAGTAATTTCTTTGACACGTAAAACTCAATCTGTTCTGGGTCGACTGGAAAGTCAACATGCTGCGCGTTGTATTCAATAATATCTCTGACACTCTTATTGAGAAGTGAGAAAAACGTATTGAGAACACGGGAGACGGTGAACTCCATGATATGATTGAAGTTTCGTGCATGGTCGAGGACAGTCAACACAAACTCGTCAGTGGAAAGATAAACCTGAAGTAGATCAGCTACGGTGGCTTGTACAGCTAGAGCCTTCGCTGCGGTTTGTCCAGTGGCAACTGCATCTTCATCGAGATCTTCGAGTGCTACTTTCCGTAAGGTATCGAGGTAGTTATCAACCATCATGGTTGGTGTGACCGTATCATCACTAAACCATACCATACCACATCGACTGACGGTTGCTAAAGTGGCATACTTTAGGGTTTCGACTTCAAACATAATCCGTACATTCGATGGAAGATTGAGACGCTCTCCATTCGGTAGAGTCAATAGTTTGTTATCATCAAGTACACTATTGAGGTTTTCGACCCATTCGGGATCGACATCTCCATCGAAGACAATCCAGTGACGCTTTGTCTCTTCGCCACGCAGGTTATCGACGATCTTACGAAGAATACTCGTGAACAGACCGTCCGTCCATTCGCGGGTAGTAGAATCAAGATTACCATACAAGGCTTCCTTGGACATCACCTTGGAATCAATGACATGGCAGACGCCTTCTACGCCTTCGACCTGTTGGAGAGCCTGTAGTAAAACCTTCCAGGCAGCTGACTTTCCAGATCCCGAGTCACCAACCATCATGACACCATGGTGAATAGTCTGGATTTGAAAGAGCTGAAGGACTTTGGTCATCCAAGTGTCGTTGACGACTAGATGTCTTTCGCCAGCGATGCCACGAATAGAGTCTTGGAGCTTGTCTAGACTAGCGGGAACATACTCAACACCGGGGAACGACTCTTGCTCAATTGACCTCAAGATTTCCACATCGCTTTTGATCAATTTTGGAGCTATTGTCTCACGAATACTCTGTACAATAATCTGCGGCTCAACTTCTTCTTCGGGCCCAATATTACCACCGGAGTTTGTAAGCCTAGCACGCTTCAATCCACCGGAACTAACAAGCACACTCTTCAGAGCACGCAGGCCAAAATCATAATGAGCCTGCTTTGATAGCTTCGCCGAACAGCGGTCAAAGAATGGTACTGTCTGCTTCGAAAGCTGCTTGGCTTGGTTAAAACCTTGGGAGTAGAGCATGACTTCGGCAATAAGCTCTTTATCAGGCTTTGACATTGCAACGCTTCGAAACAGTTTCTTAAGATTGTCTGGCAAATTGGATCTGCCGGCGTAGCCAGGATTCATGGTGATAAATATGCCTGTGTTTGCATTAACTCGAAGCTGGCGGCCTACCAATTCGATTTGAGACTTCTCGTCTTCAATGCCTTGCTTCAAACCGAGCTGTATATTCTGAACTTGTTGTGACACTGCTGAAAGAATTCGCTCTTCCAATCGGTTGAACTCATCGAAACACCCCCATGCTCCAACCTGACATATACCGAGGAAAATTCTGCCCATCGCTTGGAAATCGAAGGTATCATCACAGCAGAATACCAGTGTAAACCTACCAAGTTGAACCCCCAAAGCTTTGACCGACTCGGTTTTGCCCGTACCAGCTGGTCCATAAGGAGATCCTCCCAGGCGTTGACAAAGAGCCTGTGTCAGAGTCAAGAAGCATCGATCAGTTAGTGGAGTCCGAACAAGTCGTTCGGCTACACCTAGATATTCGAAGCCATAGCTAAGCTTGGCATTTGCCATCTTGATGTGCAGACGCTGGAGGAATTCTCCCTCGGGTTTGTAGACATATCGCATTTGCAAGAGCCACATGTAGTGGTTTGGGGATGTCGCCTTGAGCTTCACTAGCTTCTCAATAACATCTCGCTGGTGTACGCATTCCGTTATGAGATGTTCACATTTCTTCCGCTCAATTGGATCAAGATCGCCTAGAACAGTAGCCGCAAGGAGTCGAAGAAGCTTAACTTCTTGTTTATAGAGGCTTTGTAGATCGCTACCACCGGCATGTAAGGACTTGTCAATCGAGGTTGTCCAGACAGCTTGGGTGGCAAGGACAACAATCTGACTCGGGAATGCAGCTATGTATTGGTTCAATTGGGTGGGATTCATCTCTTCTGCGGCGAAGATGATTTCGAATTGGGCGACTGCTTCGGCCAATAACTCTGCCAATGTAGATTTCATACTATTCTCAAGAAGTGCTAGCCAGTCATTGATTTTAGGTGTCTTGATGAGTGATATTTCTTTTCTTAGGCGGACCTCCTCGCCCTCTTTCGAGGTAAAACCTGAAATGACAGATTCCTCGTCCATGATGAGTCCAGATAAACCTGCAAACATTTTCTTGAAATGTTTTGCGATGCGCAACGTGTCGTTACTATTTCCAATTATCTCTAAGAGATCCTCATCGCCGACGAAATAGAACCGTGGGAAAGATACTCGTTCTCTTTCCAGATACTCTCCAAGAGCCTTTTGAATCTTATTCAGAAGCTCCGCAAGTCGCTCTAGAGATTTCTGGACTCCCGAAATATTAAGAACATCGAGCACGAAAGGTTGCTTGTAGACCTTCTTCATAACGGTGAAGAACTCGGAATTAATGTTCTGGAATCGTGAGGATTCCACAGGCAGAAGGTGCTTGATGTCAGCATTGCCCGTGAAA
Organism: Aotearoamyces nothofagi; assembly: GCA_015345905.1. NCBI lineage: Eukaryota > Fungi > Ascomycota > Leotiomycetes > Leotiales > Tympanidaceae > Aotearoamyces > Aotearoamyces nothofagi. The sequence goes on from JADDTR010000022.1 coordinate 402,116, forward strand.
ACACCCTCTAGATAGACCCACTGACGCTGCACATCAATCCATACATCAAACAAGACATGCACGCGATTCAGTTTATCTTCCCAAGACGACGCCTCCTCTTCGAATTCCTTATAATAAGGCGAGTGTCGCATCGCCTGCAACGAGTTGAGGTTCTCACTACATTTCGCGAACAGGTCATCCCAGCCACGGATCAACCGACACTTGTTTTGATAATTTACGAGCTCGAGAGAGTAGTTTGTCCAAGTCTCTCGGACCTGTTTCAAAAATTCTTCAAGGGCCATTTCACCCTGAGCTTGCGCGATAATATCTCTGATCACGACCTCGCTTGCAGTAAGATTGAGGTCCCAAACATCGCCTAGAGTCATTGAAATTGGCGAGTATCGTTTTCCAGGTTTGAGAGATTTGTATATCTTATTCCAGTGCCGATCTCTAACAGCCTCAGACTTCAACTCTGATAGAAGTGAATTGACTTTCAGCAATTGCCGAAGGACGTTCTGTATGTGCTCGAATGCAGCATACTGACGCATGCGACTCGGCATCTCCTTTGTCATCTTGATGAGTCCATCTATGGATGCTCGTAGCTTTCTTGGTTGAACGCTATTCCATAGTGTATCACGAAGGTCATTGAGACTTTTCCAAATGGTTGATAATGCGGCCCATACCGATTTGAAATCCTGGACTTCTTCAAGGATGGCTGAAAGAGCAGTATCTGGGCTAGCTGGCAGATCAAGGGCTTCTTTTGCACGAGACACCATACTAGACTCTTCATGAAGTATTGTAATGCGTGTCTCAAAGGAGCTCAGCGTAGATGAGGCTTCTTCGGGAGCGATCGTACCTGATACAGGCTTATCATCATTCCATTGCGCAGTAATTTCAGTAATTTTATTAGCAACGACCCTATCTTCCGCGGTGATTTTCGCTCGGAGAGCATCCGTCTGGTCTTGCACGATCTTGCTCTTACGAGTTAAAATCTCATTAAGCGCGGCCCATTCGGAATTGATCTGCTCGACCGGAAGCCAGTCAGTAGGGAACTGATAACGCTGCCTGACGAGCGTTGTTTGACCCTGACGAAAGATCTCGACCTCAGGTCCCCATGCCTTGACTTTTCGCTTGCATGTCTGTACAATTGTGATGAATTGTACGGCTTGTGCCGTTGATGTAGCTTCAAGTGACTGAACCTCGAGGTCACGTCTCGCTTTCTCTACTTCAGCGCAAACTTCGCGAACACGAGTACCAAGGCGTCCGGCAAATTTAGTGAGAATTTCATGCTGCCACTGGTCATATTTCGCATTCACCTTCGTTTGTACTTGATCATAGTCGATAGTAATATGGCCGAATGAGCGGCTGACCTCGGTAGTGTCAAAAGTTGAGCGCGTCTTTCGAATCTCCTGAAGGAGTTGCAGCCATCTTGATAACTGATCGCCCAAAATCTCATAAACTTGATTCGATTGGAGATCCCAAAGAGATTGAAATTGCAGCCACTTGTCCACATATTGACTGATCTCGAGTAGCTTGCTCTCAATCGTCGTGTACACCTGAGAAAGGCTCTCGGCGCAATCTCGCGGGAGCTCAGTGAAACGAGGCTCGATTTCGCCGGAAGTTGCAATACTCATCTGATAGCGCGATGCTTTGATTTTTCGTAGGTTGCACACGACACCAAGCCATTCATGGAGATCCGTAAACCAGCTGGCACGTGCATATTCTAACGGCGGGTCAAGATAGATGACTTGATTGCGCATAGATATCTCATGGACCAGGCGGCGCATGACTGGTTTGAATTTAGTTTGGCTATCAAGTAGGTCACTCTGATGCTTCCGTCGGCTGTCGTCGTTAACGCCCTCGGAGTTCTCATTCTCGAAAGCGTCAACCCATGCTTGGATTGCCTCCCGAAGGCGCGCGAGTAAGGTGGCTCCGATCCGCTGGTTCATATTTTGCACCCAATGGTCCAAGTTGACATAATTCTCAAGATTAAGTTGGTCGACCGCCATTTGTATCGTCTCAAGTTTCTCTTGAAAGGAGACAGCATTGTATGAACATGAATCCAGTTCAGTGAGGGCTTTTTGAACGGTTCCATTGATGGATGCCAAAGCTATAGTCTTGCTCTGGAGGAGGGATACAGCTGCTGCGAACTCACGCACGAATTGAACATGTTTGCTCTCGCTTCGATTCCCGGGCGCATGATCCAAGGAGCCACTAGTCAGATATGAGGTCTGCTTGATGTGTATATCATACGAATGGACAAATGACTCCCACTTCAGTGGCACACCCTTAGCTATAAGAGCGTGTACATCGTTTTGATAGCCACTCAGTAATACTGAGACTTCCGACATCTCTGATATCTGGCGAGTAGTTTGAGCAAACGTACGGACACTCTCCATCAAGCTGACAGCATAAGGATATACTCGCTTGGCCTCTTTCGAAACATTGTTGATGGAATGTGGGACTTGATAATTCAACCATAAAAGGTTGCGGGTCTCCTTGAAGAGTGCAATGACCTGAGGATCGAAGTTTACAACAAGTTCAAGGGCATATCCCGCGGCTCGGTTTTTGTTGATGGTAAATAAGAGACCTGATATTGAGATCTGGCGTTTCTTCACGTCGTGTAGCCAAGCCTCAAAAATAGGTTGCGTATCAAGTTTCTTACGGAACATATTACTCTCACTCTGCAACTTTTGCCCTTCTGCATGTAATGCCCAATCATGGCCAAGGACATCTTCAACCTTCTTCATGTAGCCATCGAGTTGTCTTTCGATCTGACGAGCCCAAATAATAGCTCCTGAGACGGGTGGAAGATCTCGAAGTTGGGCCATGGCATGAGCTTCAGAATGCCCATATTGCTGTTTGAAGCGCTCGTGCAAAGATGTGATATCATGTTTTACATTGTCGATGAGCTGGGTCTGGTACTCGGTGATAGCTCCGCGGATTTTTGGTCGCACGAACAAAGCGTTGAACTTTGAAAAGACTCGGAACATCTCGTTTGCGGTCTTGGCAGTGGCCAATCGGTCTCGTAGACGTGCAATAATTGAATTTTCGACACGTGCTGTGCGATCATTGTATGCCATCTCTGCTTGCACCCAGATCTGCGTCCCTTCAGGAGAAGTGTCAAGTAGATCAACATTTTTCAAGGCCACATAGGCTTGCTGGACTTCTTCCACGGCATCAACATCACCCATCTCTTCGATAAGAATTACACCGTTGATCGCCGATCCATCTGAAGCTCCACTCATAACACTTTTGGGGCCAAGGACGTTGACAATCGTTCTTTGAAGTTGTTCGTGGTTATCGCGGAAGGTGTTAACATACTTCAGGCGCTGTTGGAGTTCGGCATGCTTTGGAGAGATCTTGATAGGTATGAACTTCTCGTTGCGTCGTCGTGTGACTTCACGTGCAACGTTCGTAAACTCTTTGACGTTTTCATCCCAAGTTCTCCAGATTCCCTCCGCCGTAGACATTAGACTCTTAAAATCCTTGTACTCAAGGTGCATCAATGAACGCCCGTGCAGCAGCGAATGGAGTTGTGTGTCCAGATCAGCTGATATAGCTTCAACAAGTGGTAACGCCCTCTTGATAGGATACGGGCAAATCCGAAGCTTTTTATTGAGATGAGTGAAAATCAGGCCAATGGCATCCTGGATCTTCTGCAACGAGGTTGCAGACAGTAGCTCATCCAGGGGGAAATCTCGCATTAGCTGATTGTACTTCTGGACCTTATCGGTGGCTTCTTTCAGCCCGGTATCAGCGGAGAAGCTAACAGTGGCTTGAAACCTCTTTGCATGTCGAAGAATCTCGAGCGTAAGCTGGACACCATCGCTACGCAATTGAGCCTCGATACCTTCAAGTGCAGACTCCATAGATAGCCAGAAATTAATTTCTTGCGTTGCTGTCCCACTAGTAGCATCTCTCGACATCTTTGTAATTGCTTGTATTGACTTGATCCATCCATTAACGGTTGCTTGGAGGTTGTTCAAGAAGGTGCTGTCCTGTAACAGTGCGTTTGGAATGTAGTCAATAGTAGGCTTTGTGTTCCGAGCCGCTGCTTCATCGACTGCATTCTGTACAAGGGGGTGTAGTGGAAGGGAAAGCTCAGGGATTTCAATGTTTTGCTGAAGGTGGAGTAGACTCAATTCCAGATCAGCAAATTTTTTCTTCGTAACTGGTATGCCTGTCTTTGCTTCAACATCTGTTCTTCCTCGATTGCCATTGGTAGTTTGTTGTGTCTTGGTATATGCGTCGAAATAGGGCGCCAGCGCTAAATGTACAACAGAATGGAGGATCTCAGCCGGTGAGACAGACCCTCCTGGCCCGCCCGCTGTGTTGCTTAGAGAGGCGACTCCAGGAAGATTTATGATGTTTATTTGTGACGTAATTGGTATCGCGGGGTCTATAGGCTGTGGTCTCTTTAAAAGAGCTATCGAGGCTACCGTTGTGGGAGCGAAGGAGATGTCGTTTGCAACGGTGTAAACATAGGAGACTTGGACTTTGGTCAGTGTAGGTTCTACCACAATTTTGCATTTTCACACATACTAGAAGTGTCTATAGTTCCTTCTATCTCTGCCTCTGCTTCTGAAGCCACATCTTTCTGAACATAGAGTGCTACTTGTGATTCCGTAGCAAAGCGAGTACATCGCTGGACGGTGTCTGAGTATCTGGCTTTCGAGAGCAGGCTCCCAACATTTTCTAGTTCTTTTCGTGTTGCACCCAGTGTAATTTCGAGGACTGCTGTAAGATGTTCGACCACCAAGATGGGATCTATGGTAAGGAACCCATTGGATGCGACGCCATTTGTCGATGGGCTTGCTGGAGAAGTAGCCAAGCTCTCCATCTTAGGAGTCGTAGAGTGACGAGATAAATCTCATCGCTAAAGTTATGCCGTATAGGTCGGGAAAGTCCACTAAATTCCCACGGGTGATGGCATGCGCTGAGTTGTATTGTTGCTTGAGTTATGCCAAAGGGGGAACTGTTGATTTTACTTTATCTCGTCGACTGAATGTCACCCATGGGTTACGCGAACGCGATTTAGCTTTAACCCCTGTTAAAGTCCCCACTAGCGAGAGCCAGGAGAACGTGCCTACCGGCCTTATAGTACAGTACAACAGAGCGCATTTAGTAAAGTTCGAAATATGTCGCTGAAATCTTTCCAAGTTATTGTTAAGAAGGGAAGTAATTTCAAGATATACTCAGCACATTTTCCATTCCTGCCTAGTTAAGAGGATGATTTCAGTGTCTCATCAAAGCATCAGTCGTTGAAAATTGTCTCTCATTCCTAATTTATATAGAGCGGTGAAACGCCCTTATTTTGATACAAGCATGACCACGATTCGGTTCCACCGAATGGCGTTACCGAGTCGAAAGAGTAAGAGTCTTAGTAAAACAGGTCGAGAAATACGCCAGGTAATGTTGATATACAGAGATTGCATGTAACGTTTTCTTGCACTGCTGACAAAGCCTCCAATATTGTGTGTAAAGTAGTTACAGCGGTGGTATGTCTGTATGTGTTATGCGAAAGACCGGATGGTTGGAGCGGTATGTAGGGTGTCTAGTCCAACCCGACATGTGGCAATCCGCTGTCTGAGCCCGGCCCAGCGCCGAATGAACCGACATGAAGGCTTGGGTCAGAAGCAATCATTTCTGCGAGGATATCAAGGACAGGCTACAGAGATAAGTGGTTAGCCTTGTCATAGTAGACAAGCTCATTTGGGTGAGCATACCTTCGGGACTGTCTTATCATAGATTGAAATGAGGTCTGACGGTTGAGGATAAACCTTGAGTGCTTTGTAGAAGCATAACGCTGCTTCAACATTGTCGGTTCCTATATTAGGTCTATCAGCAAGTCCTCCAAAAAGGTCTCAGCGATCCGGATCGAAGATGACGCCTAGCAGGACGGCATCAAGAGGTAAAGATATATGAAACGTAGCATTGCATAAGGAGTGACAAAACTGCTAATTCACAATCCCGAGTACAAGGGAGGCTCGTGGATTGACGAAAGTTGACCCGGTGGTACCGGGTGCCAGAACAAAGGGCTTGAATTGACATACCCTCTTGACTGAGTTGTTCTCCTCGGGCAACCTCATTCATGAAGTATGCCTCCTTCTCCTCAACATCAGTTGGAAACCCTTCTTCTTTCGCTTCTTGGACAGCTGCCTTCAGAGCTTCCCTTTGTTTGCTTGTATGTGCTTCAGCCTCCTCTTTCGCCGCTCTTGCCTGTCTCCGCGATTCGCGCTTCAATTGCTTCCGGAAATTTGGGTCTGTTCTTCGCCGATGATCAAAATATACAGCATATGCTATTCGAAAGACTTATCAGTGGTGCCTCCAAAATGTTCGAGAGTATTAGGGGACGTACCAACCAGACCCGTTGCGATTGTACCCACCGTGGCGGCGACAATAGTGGAAGTTTGCACCATCCTCAATTATTCTATTCGGTAATTTGAGATATTTGGATTAGAACGAGTATGGCAGCTAAGTTTCGAGGTCGTCGTGGCACCTATTGATAAATAATTCATAAGAACAATGATCGATGATCCCAAGGCACGAGAACAATTTCCCGCGAACCTTACATTCAAGGCAAGGAGCTACGCAAGACAAAATAAAGGACAAGGGGTAAGCTCTTTAAGCGTGGAACACGTTCAGTAAAGGCCGCCGTACAGGAGGTGCTTTTAGTAGCTAGCACACTTTGTTCTAAGCTCCGGGTATATTCCATAGTCACGATTGGAATACAACACCCAAACAACTCGTTCGGCATTTACTGTTCTCAGCCTGACCATCAGAAGCATTCATAAATATGTCTGAGGAGAGGAGCAAGGGAATTTCCCTACGGACGAAACGGAAAGGACGTCCTCCAATAAGTGCGCCGAAACAAATATCAGGACCAATTCAGCAGACCGGCGACGTCCCCCGCAGTATAAGTGCAAAGGCAACCTCAGATATACCGCAGCAACGGCCAGTAGCTGGTGGGAAGGTTAGTTATTTAAATCCCGAATTATTGTCCATCGTCATCATGTTTAGAAATTAATATATTCTTCCTCCAGACTTCAGATCTCGTCAAGCGTCGATATTCGACTCGGTTTACAAACCTACCTTCGGATTTCGACGCGACTGCTATTCCAGTACCATCTGTGCCATCACTTCCAGGACAGTATGCTACAACAGGAATTCAAGGTCAAGGGAAATCGTCTGCAAGAGGGCCAGGATTGGCAGTCGATATCAACGCTCTTCGAGACCCCAGCCTACGGCCAGAGCAATGTTAGTTTCTGGTTTCTTTAGGCAATTTGCGTGGCATCTTTACCTACTCTAAACTCTTTTCAATTATAGGATAAGTGCTTACTACTATGAACAGATGTTGCTAGTATTCTAAGTGATGCCTCAGAGCAGGATATTATTGAGTACCAGCAGAACTTAAAAAAGATGCGCAATCGAACATCGACTGATTTGCAGCAAAACGTTTATCAAAATCGAACCCAATTCATCAAGATCAGTAAGGAGGCCGAGAAGCTGAAAGGAGAGATGAGGGCATTGCGGAATTTGATGTCGGAGCTTAAGAGTAATACTACTGCCCTGAGAGTTGCTTCGACCAATGCTAGTGTAGAGGCAACGGGATTCGACGAGACATTCTCACCAGCCTTAAGCAAAAGGGATAAGCGGAGTTCTGTAGCAGACCGTACTGCTCTGTGGAACTCGCAGCTCCAAGTATGTCAATTCTTGCCCTCGTCAATCCTAGATCCTCGAAAACGGTTGATCTCAATAAGCTAATGATCCGTAGGCATTGTGGAAAAGCGTCGAGGGCTCACAGAAATTTTTACCTGCTGCGCCAGGTCGCCATGTAGTCCAGAATGCAGGCCTTTGGGTTGAACTAGACAACGCGACTTGGAAGCCGCGAAGAGCCATGCAGATTATTTTACTCAATGATCACTTGCTTGTAGCGTCAAGGAAAAAGCGCAGAATGGAGGGAGTAAATGGAGCTGATTCCCGACAGGCACCTTCCAAACTTGTTGCCGATCGATGCTGGCCACTGATAGATATTGAAATGGTTGATCTAGCCGGAGCAAACGAGGCAACAAGCTCGCGGAATAAGGTTGCAGATGCTATCATGATTAGAGGAGTCGGGCAAGAATCATTTACCTATCGTACGGACAAGTCAGATGGTAACGAGAAGGCCTCCCTACTTTTAAACTTCAGGAAGGCTGTTGAAGAACTGCGTAAAGGACTACGGTCAGAGATCGAGACCAGCAACAAAGCCAAGGAGGCCATAAACTATTTTGCATCCCGCGACCCAGGCTTATTAAAGAAGGCCGATCTCCTAGAGACGTTGTCTGATATCAAGGATCGTCCCAACATGCTTATTGAAGTTGATGGCAAGCAGCAGAATCTTCGATGGGTCGAAAGTCAGGTCGATGAGCTTGACATTGATATTGCCCTTCAGCGCTTCGATGCTGCTGTCAACCGGGTTGAGAAGCTCAATTCGTTGACGAAGGGGCTGAGGAGCAATGCCGTAGCACAAGACTTCATCGGTTTCAAGGCCGAGGAAAGGGCAGGCAAGCTTGCAGGCCTGATCACGCGTGAGCTTGTCGATACTCATAACGATTTAAAGAAGACTAGAAGGAATGTCAGTTGGCTCGCTCGACTTGGATTTGAGGACCGCGCACGCGAGGCATATCTGGAAGCTCGTAGTCAAACAATACAGAAACGATCGAGGTGAGCTTTAAAATAGAAGATGATCTTATTTTATCGTAATTAACAGTGGTACAGGCAATGCATATTCGAAGGCAACCTCCACCAGTACATCTGGGAGGTATCCTTTGTATACTTTACAATCATCAAGAATACTGTCTCTAACTTCCAGGCGTGCTTTCCACCACTAACGATGAGTGCTTGCGTAAAGTGGGCTAAAGAGCAGGTAGATGCCTTCAACATTATATTGGCCCGACAACTGAGCAGTGCTGAACGTGGTGGTCCGGTTTGGACCGAATGTATGAACCAGGCTAAGGAACACGCCAAGATGTTATCTGATGTTGGGTTAGACTTCAAGAATCTTATTGGTATTAATGTTCAGAGGCCTACATCCGAAGGGCAGGCAGTGGGACTTGGACTTTTATAGATAGCAATATCAAAATAGGAAAAAGGAAATTCCATCAATTATTCAAAGTGAATAAGAACATCCTCAAATGATATCCTCAAACATTTTGTAGCGTCGCGATATCGTTTAAGCGAGCTTTGGAACCCACGCCTTTAAGCATGTCAAGCCAAAACATACTGCTAACAATCCAACTAAATCATCGCCGATAGCCCACTGAAGCTAATTGCTGAAGTAATACCTCCTCGGAGATACATTTAGACACTCATATTGGCCTCACGTGTCGATAAACTATCCTCAGGGTGTCACAGCGCGTCCGTGTCGTCACTTGAGCTTCGCCCTCCCTCCCTGGTCACTACCAAGCTTCGATAGAAGCCAGTACACAGACGAAGAGGAGACAAGATGGATGCCACCATGGAGGATGTTGGCAGATTGCCAGAGCCTTCGAGATTGTCCCCTGCGAATGAACCAGCTTCCATACCCACCCTTGATGGCTGGATCGAGAGCCTCATGACCTGCAAGCAGTTAGCAGAGGTCGATGTGCAACGACTATGCGAGAAGGTATGCACCTCGTCACTCGACATTGTCTATTGGTGAAGAAGCATTTGTTATGCTGAGTATGGATCGCTAACGTGGCTATGTCTAGGCACGAGAAGTTCTACAAGAAGAGTCGAATGTCCAACCGGTTGTGAGTCCACCACCATTACAAGAGCCCTCTACTCCAATGACCTGCACTGATAGTATGTATCGCAGAAATGCCCTGTTACAGTGTGCGGAGATATTCATGGTCAATTTCATGACTTGATGGAGTTATTCAGAATCGGTGGTCCTAATCCAGATACCAACTATTTATTCATGGGTGAGCTCACGCCTACACTTTACTTCGCAATCGCAAGACTGACATGAGGACAGGCGACTATGTTGATCGAGGATATTACTCTGTTGAGACCGTCACACTCCTTGTTGCGCTCAAAATCCGTTACCCTCAACGCATAACCATCCTCCGTGGCAACCACGAGTCCCGCCAAATCACCCAAGTTTACGGATTCTACGACGAATGCCTTCGAAAATATGGGAACGCAAATGTTTGGAAGTATTTCACAGACCTTTTCGACTACCTACCCCTCACCGCCCTCATCGACAATCAAATCTTCTGCCTCCACGGAGGTCTCTCCCCCAGCATTGACACCCTTGACAACATCCGGGCTCTCGATCGTATACAAGAGGTACCTCACGAAGGACCTATGTGTGATCTTTTATGGTCCGATCCAGATGATAGATGTGGTTGGGGAATATCACCTAGAGGTGCGGGGTACACATTTGGACAAGACATATCAGAAGCTTTCAACCACAACAACGGCTTGACTTTGGTTGCGCGAGCCCATCAGTTGGTCATGGAAGGTTACAATTGGTCACAGGATAGGAACGTTGTTACAATTTTCTCGGGTACGTAATTAAGCACGCAGCTACTCGGAGAAGATTACTGACAGCTTTACAGCTCCCAACTACTGCTACAGATGTGGTAACCAAGCCGCAATCATGGAGATTGATGAACATCTGAAATATACCTTGTATGTTTAAAGAATGCCCTTTGTATCACCTTTCTAACCACAAACTAGCTTGCAATTTGACCCATGCCCAAGAGCCGGAGAGCCGATGGTTTCACGACGTAAGTGCTCTAGTCCTTCCTAACACGAAAATTGTACTCAAAAATTCTTCCTAGGCACACCCGATTACTTCCTGTGATTTATAATCTCATGACATGAGTAACCAGAACGGCAGCCTTGCTTACAAGACGTCATGTGAGGGATGAATTTGTATCCAAAACTGGTGCCTTTCTTTGGAGACTTTGCATGTTGCCTCCGGCCTATTGAAGGTTTATAGGCGCACGGAATGCATCAAGAGTTAATGTTCAGCACGTCCCAATGCTTCTAGAAATGCATTAGAATCATTTTGTGCAGCACGAAAGGTGTGGCTTATGCAACTGTGATGCTGATATGTATGTGCATTAATATATAACAATATGTCGTCTAGCAAGTCTATTTGCAGTGCCCTAGAACTCCCAACAAGGTCGCTAATATCTAACAAGTATGCATGCATGCATCCACCCTTTTCCCAGGATCCTTATGCTGCGCGTACAACAGGAGTTGCATCAATCCCGCTGTCCAATTCCTCTTCCGCTCTCTTCTCCCACGCCGTAGAAGCACTCGCACTTAAATCCTCCACTGGGTTGTCATCCAAGAACTCGTCTTCGGTGGTAAACCTGCCCTCGGGCTTCAAGGCACCAGCAGCATAATCACCGGCAGCATTACTGCCGTTGGGAACGTGAAACCGGCGATCAACGCGCGCAATGATGTACATATAGATGACAATGATCTCGACGACAAAGTCGAAGCAGTAGAAGCAGGCCTTGCTGTGGTACCAGGCTGGGTCGGTGGCGAGCCGCGGCTTGTAGGCCGTCCCGGCACGAAAGGCGGCGCCGAGAGTGATGAGGAGACTGGAGGCGACGAGGATGCGCAGCTTGTTCCTGAAGCGTCCGCTGCCGAACTTCTCGACGCGGCGGCTGAGGCGGCGGGGGATGAGGGTGGAGAGGGTGATCATGATGACGGGGGCGAAGGCGGAGAAGGCGAAGTAGGTCGAGCCCACGAGCTGGATGTCGTGGTCGATGCGGTGGATGTTGGTGTCCAGAGTATATGACTGCTGGACGATCGAGGTGATCAGAGCAGCAAGCATGAGGACGATGGAGACGAGGTAGAGGATGAAGACTGCATTCGTGAGCTTGTGCCAGCCGATTTTCGGATGCTGGGCGCGGAGGATGCGAAGGGTGAAGATGATGTTCACAAGGATTATGATGATGACGCCGGCGTTGACGAAGATCTGGGCGGCGATGGCGACGCGGTTGTTGGAGGGGTGGCTGGCCCATACTATTCGCATGACCATGGTTACTATCCGAGCCATACAGAAACCAAACAGAGCGCCTGATGCGAGGAATTTGTGGGATCGCCGCAGGTTCACTTGGAGGATGGTCATGTTGCAGACTGCTCCACCAAGATAGAGGGAGAGGAAGATGGCTGAGATAACATCATCGGGGACATGTTTGGGGAGACCGCCCATGGCGGCCATCGTGGACTGGTAGGGGGGGCCAGAGGATGACTAGAGAGTGGTTAGTGTGGTATTCATGAATTTGAAGTGATGATTCAGAGATATAAATGATGTGCCCATGGGAAATAGCATCTCATTATTGCTGCTATGTGTGAAGCCAGAGGAAGAGCCAAGCCATGGATAATCTTCGCAGTTCTCGAGATATGGCCCGAGATTTTGAATGGATGGTCGCATTAAAAATATGAGAAACCACAGCGCATGTAAGTGACATTGGTGTCTCCTTTGGCGCATGGACATACAATTTGGCTCTGCGCGTCGAAACTGGAAGAGATCCCCCCCGACGCAGTAAGAGAGTGAGAAAGGAGATAGTACATACCTCAGATGACGACACCATGGTGTTGGAAGAGTGTTATTTGCCAACAGTCGTCGAAGGTTGAGAAGGGGGAAAAAACAGACAGAACTTCCTCTAGCCGTGATATTGGCCCTTGTCATGGACTTTATTTTTTATCGCCGGTGTTTCTAGGGTTGGAGACAAGCTAAGGCGGTAGGCAAAGTAAACAGTACCAGCACTAAGCAGCGTATTTGTCGCTGCGACGCTGCACAATATGAAGCCGCGCGTGGAGTAGTCGAGGACAGGGAGGGAAGTGATGTCTGGAGAAGACAGGATGTAACGGCAAGGTAGAGAGGTCTCAGGACGACGGTCGAGCGTCGAGCGTCGACGTTTTGGCCACAGGTCGGCAGGCGCTGCAGCTTTATATACAAGCCTGCAGGCGGCAGGCATGGCTTCGCAGAGAGACGGCGGCAGACCGACGCCGCCTGTCTAGGCTGGGCTAGGACGGGATAGGAGAGGGAGAGGGAGTAGAGGTCGCCTAGCCCAGGCCCCAAGCAGCGGCGCAGAGGGTCTTGGAGTCGAGATGTCGAGATATCGAGGAGTGCGTGCGTCCCGTCAGCACGGCCGAGAGACCCTGCAGGGCCCCAAAACTCCCCAAACTCGCACGCGGGCCTGAAGGAAACGACGCCTGGGCGGGGCGCGACAGCTTAACTCCGGAGCCATTGCAGTCAGTCCAGAGCCACCGCACCGCGCCCGACTGTCCGAGCCGCGGAGTGTCCACGGGGTCCAAGCTCCACGGGCCCGAATCGCACGGATTTGCCAGTTCTGGCCCGGTTTTGCCAGGTTCTGTGCGTTCTCGGCATTCCGAGCAGAAGGCCCTGGCCTGACGCGGTGCAAGTGCGAGGCCGAGGCCGAGACGGAGGGAGGCATGGGACGGCCAGCACCAGCACCGCCGTCGTCATCGTGAAATTACAAATTTACAAAATCCCAAAATCACCATTAATGGGGCTCTGGGCGGTTCAGCACAGCAGAGGCAGAAACAAGCTTTCCCGGCCCGCCACTGCAGTAAGTTGCGGTACATCGCCCTCAGTCATCGCCAAGGCTCGGTGGACAGATAACCACCGGCGTAGGCCTGGCCTGGCATGGCCTCACTGCCCCTATGGACGGGCCAGGCTGTCTACGCTGTCTACGCCGTCTGCGCGGTCTGCGCGGTCTGCTCTGAAGCCCTGGGAGAAGGGATTTGCAGTGTTTCTACAGCGCGTCTTGCAGTGCTCTGCAGTGCTCTGCAGTGCTCTGCAGTGCTTTGCAGCGCTGACAGCCAGCAGGTGTGGCAATCGCTACTGACGATTCTGACGATTCGTCAGTAGCGATCCACTAATGCCGAGCTGTTAAAGCCGCAGCTTCGGGTGTGCGCCTTCGCTTGTTCTTGCGGGTGACCAGCGCCCGGCCACGACACACCCACACCCGCCCCTCGCCCATGCCAGCCCAGGTTGATATACACACCCCCATCCGGCATCAACCTTCGCTGAGCCTCCAGCGCCCGCCCGCCCGCCATGTCTTTCGCTCTTCCTCCGGAGAGTGCAGGACTCTCCTTCTCCCAGCCAAACCCGGCCCAGAATGTGTATCCGTCGTCGTCGAGGCCGCACGCTGCTCAGCCCCACGCTGCCTCTCCATACTTCCAGTCCCGTCCGCCTCCGCACCCGCGAGACAGCAGTGCGCAGTCTGCGGACAGCTTGGCCACGTCCGTAGCAAGAGACAGTCCGTCGCCCTCGGCCCAATTGCAGGACCATAGCTACATCTACCAGCTGCAGCAAGCCTCGCAGCCTTCGGTCGTCTCCATACAGCCACGCCCCGAGCTGCAACACACCCGATCCTCAGATTCCACCCGCTATGCCTCCCATGGCCAATCCTCTATATCGACTTCGAATGAAGGAGAATCCTCAACCCCCGAAGCACAACTCTCCTCCGAGGCCTTGGCCCAGCACATCATCGCCATGACCCCTCCTCCAGAGTCCGTATATCCAACCTTCGAAGCCCTCCTGTCCGCTGCCAATGCCTGGGGTCTGGCGCGGGGCTATGCAATGGTCATTGGTCGCTCGAAGAAAAAGAACAAAGTCGGCCTCAAGAAAGTCCTCTTGACCTGCGACAAAGGCGGCACTTCTAAGCATACAATGCTCCCGCACGACTCACCGCTACGCAAGCGTGTCACAACGAGCAGAAAGACCGGCTGTCCGTTTGGGATCTATGCAATCGAGACTACGATGGAGTGGACGCTAAAATATCGCCCCGATCCAGCATGTTGCTTGCATAATCATGGGCCAAGCAAAGGCGCTATTGATCACCCGGCAGCCAGGAAGCTCGACGCAAGTGCTGTGGCTGCTGTTAAAGCGCTGAGAGATGCGGGTGTTAGTGCTCAGGAAACGCTGAAACAGATCCAAGCTGCGCAGCCAGGAGCGAAACTGATTGCGAGGGACGTTTACAATGCCAGAGCTGCACTGCGAAGGGAGCCAGGCCGGGGGAACCTGGACCCGGCAGTCGTGCCCGACGCAGGACTGACGACCATCTACAAGCGAGCTTCCATGTCGGCAGAGGAGCGCTTCCGGGACGATTGCCGCATGGAAGTGTCCAAGACCAAGGAGGAGTTTGAGAAATATAAGAATGAGGCAGCAGAGGAGATCGAGGCCCTCAAGAATCGGATAAAGGAGAAGGACAAAATGATTGAGAAGTTCGAGATGTTTATTGACATCTGCAATGGCAGGGTTATGGTGCAGAGAGAACGGCTCGCGGATGATGCTACGGCGCCTAGCGGTGCATGAGGTCCTAAATGCCATATATGATGGCTTGCTTATTGATGTTTATTAGCGCATAGCGAGTGCGCAAATAATCCGGCTGGGGATTTCCATCTGCTAGCGACTGGCGTACGGATTATGTATTTCCTGAGATATTCGCTCAACTAATGGCGAGCTACAAGTAGTATACATTGCTGCTGTTGCTTCACGGACAACATGCTTGATGATATGAACACTGTTCATCATGTCGCATACCGTTTTCGTAACTCCATGTTACCCTGCCCAGTCTACAATGCCTCCACCGTCACATCTCGAGCAATCTCCTTGAACTTAGACGGCCCCGCCACCTTTGGCCTTCCCTTTCTATCCACCCTCTCATCTCTAGGATCAAACCCACCATTCCCCCAGGTCGCCCACTCGGGAGTTGCCTGGCCCATGTAGTCCTCCGGCCTAAAAGGTTCACCGCTCTCCAGGCAGGCAAAGAACTTCTCGTAGTCGATCCTCGTGTGCCACTTTCCCTCCTTCTTGAACCTCTCACTCGCAATCAGGATACAGCAACTATGCGCATGCTCAGCCGCAATACCGTACTTGAGACCTCTGCGCTCCAGCGCCGCGTTAATGGCGATTACGAAGGCACAGATTTCTTCGTAGAAGGGGACGTTCTCCATGGTCAGCCCGGCACCGGCACTGGACGATGTTCCGCAATAGGTAACGCCTTTGATTTCAACGAAGCAGGGGAGGCCTTTCTCAATGAGATCAGCATAACCCTCGGCTTCGTCATCGATGTTGAAGCCTTTAACAAGCGTGAGGCGGAACACAGTGCGCTGTTCGAAGCGCTTTTCGCGCAAGATCTCGAGGCACCTCTGGAAGCGCTCCCAGAAATCGCGGTGGAGTGGCCTGTCGATCTTGCGAAGTGACTCGCGGTTAGAAGCATCGATGCTGACATAAAGCTGGGTCACAGGCTGCAGAGCAGCGAGTTGATCGGGGTGCTGTGCATTGCAAACGAGGAATGATGATATGTGCTCCTTGTGGAGCATAGCTGTAAACTCGTTGATGTGTGGGTAGAAAATAGGCTCGCCAACTAAACTGAGAGCGCAGTGACGGATACGCATTGCTTCAGCAAAACGTTCAGCGCGTACGCCGGGAACGCCACGCATCATTTTGATCTTCTTGTAATGCCCTGCTTTGACACCGTTGAAGATCAGGTCAGGCGGATCAACGACCCAACGCCAGGTTGTACCAACAGGATTGGTGCCGTGGCGCCAGCAGAATACGCACTTGTTGGAGCAGGACAGCGAGGGTGTTGTCTCCATGCATTGATGGGAAGCAATGCCGTAAAACGAATATTTATAGCAGGATCCACGACCACGTAATGCAGATTTAGTCCATCGACAAATTTTCACTCCAGAATGGGAGCCCACGATTGTGTAGCCTTGTTTAGTTAAAGCTGTATAAGTAGGAGACGTCTTTGGCACCATTTCTTTGATAACGGGTGCGGGTGACCGAGCTTTCTTGCTGTATGTCGTAAAGTCTATAGCGAGAGGCCCTGTAGCGTCTGTCGTTTCGGTGTCTGCTTGCGTCGTCCGCATAATGCGGCCAAGGTCCTCCAAATCATCCATATTGGACTTTTTTTTCGGTTGTGGTCTTCTCTGTACTCCAGTCTCATCAGATAGTACCTCTCCGTCGTCCTCGTCCACATCTTCAACGTCGCTCTCCACCGCATCACCACTTCCAACCACGCCTTCTCCAAGATTTCCATTTTGTGCCAAAGTTTCTAAAACATCCTTCACACCTTCTCTCCATTCCTGAAGGCGGTCGGTATAATCAGTCTTAGTATCGCCCATACCCAATGGAAACGCTCTTTTCCGTCCGGTAAGCTTTGCCATCCACTTGTCCACTTCCCTTGCTTGTGAACAAAAGCCTTCAGCCTCTGTCGGCCAACCTTCTCGGTCTCCAAATCCAAATACAGAGTATCCTAGTAGTGATGATAGCGGGGCAGTGTCAACACGGAAGTCATTGTGTGTCTCCTGTAAATGTTCGATAAATATATCCATGACCGTATCAATGTTGTAAGAAGGAAGCAAAAGGAGATAGAAATATCTAATGTTTGCATCGCCCTCGCTGGGCTTGGGCGGGTGGAGGAAGTAGTCATCGTAATCGACGTATGATAGGTCATGGATTTGAGTTTCCAGAAACGAAAAGCTTGCAGAGTCTGGAATCTTCCTTATGGTCTCTGAAAGCTGAGTAGTAAAAGTTTGTGCGATTCTCTCAGTGCCACCACTAAGGGATGTAAAGAACACTAGGACTTGAAACTTTATATCTCCTTGTATAGCTGGTATCTGCGGTTCTTTTAATCCTTTCTTAGAGTTCAGTTTACCAACAACTCGCTTTGGTCCAGTCGGCGTCTTCGCCAGGATGACTTGTTCAACCTTTTCAGCGGATCCAGTATGCGAGAGGCTCTGCTTTTCTGCCGACAATGCTGGCGAGGAAGGTGGTGGTGTATAGACAATCTTATCCCGACCTACTCGAAGATGCAATATCGTCCTTACTGACAGCAATACCGCCAAAGTACAGAGAATGATCGGAATTCGATAGAGATGCCATACTGCAAGAATGTCTGTTGACGAATCAGTAAGCACAGCAGATTGGATGAATGGTAAAAATGAGAGTCAGGGTTGGCTTACAGTCGACACCCCAGAATGTAAGAGCGTCAACTCCGGACATATTGCAATTGCAGTTGCAGTGCTATATAGTACGGGTCGAGACGTGGATCTCTCTCTACACGAACACTGTCGTAAAAAGTCCCGGCGGGGCGCGGGGTGTTGGCAGAATAATCCCTAAAGCGCTAAATACGGCGGCTAAACCTCATGGAGTTAGGTAGCCTCCACCGCCAGACGCGCAGTTGACCTTACATGTTGCTCGCATATCACATCACCTTAAGTAACCAGCTTGTCTACTAATCAGCCTCCAAAAAGGCAGAGTTCCATAATCCAATGTAGCAAACCAAAGTACGTTACCTTTTTACTGAACTTTGTCTTTAAAACATAGAGTTTTCCCGTGTAGATAGATGTGTTTTCTTGAGTTGGTCAGAGCAGGAAAATGACACCAAACCACCCCAGACCATTGGAAGCATTATCCACAGTTTACTCTAGTCTACAGCATCGTGATATTGCTCTCTGTGTTCTTTACAGTGATAGTATAATATAGCAAGGCACTGCGTCATCAGCTTTGTAAAGAGTAAGTAATGAATAGACTGATTTGCTAGATTAAACCCTTTTTATAATTCATTTGAGGTATCGTATAAAAAAGTCTTCACTCGTTTGAATTGGATAACAAAGATGCAGAGTGCAGCTCTGAGCTGACTGTAATTCAATATATGTTTGTGACTTGTCACTTCTGGTTGTCGAATATATATATAATATTAATTAAGATTATATGTGATTTAGTTTATCTCAAAGACCGAATGAGTCAATGTCACATTAATATTATACCTCAGCATTTTCGAGAAAGCAGTTATGGACAATCTGGCAGATACAGCAATAAGGCGAAATGTCAACAGCTATGTCTATTCTTTTTCTTATAATGTATTGTTCTCACTAGGCATACCGAATCAGTCACGTAAGGCTTTATCTCCATGGATCATCGCAGATACGCTTAATTTTTGTAATACAAATGCAATGCTTTCATTTTCGGTCGTACAAGCGCAATAAAACACAGCAAGTTGCTTAAGAGCAACGCTCGCTGGCACATCTAGCCAGCCATCTTCGAACACAATATGCAAGAACTATGCCATGATAGCTACTGATACAATAGTGTACACTGACTTCATTTACGTCCCTTCTTCTTGTTAGGCACGACCTTGAAGCCAGCTGTAGGTTCTTCCTTTGGAGGACCCTTCTTCGCAACCTCACTCCATCCTCCGGCCCCAGCACCCTTGGGGTCGCTAGCAGTCGAGAAGCCCATGCTGGATGCAGGTTCCACGATGCCCTTCTCGGCCTGCCTCTTTCGACGGAGGAACTCCTCGGCGAAACGACGACCATCCATGAGTTGGGAATTTGCATAAACACTGTCGGCAATAACACCAGCCTCCGGCGGAAACTCAGCTAGCATTTGGACAAATTCGTCGACTGCAATCTTGGTTAGCAATGCTTTGTGACTAGATTTAAAAACAGAGGAGGGGGGGGGGGGGGTGGGGGGGCTTTACCATTGATGTCAGAATGCAGACCCTTGGCTAGAGCATTTTTAGCCCATTTGGTAAATTCAAGATGGGCATTACTCGCACCGCTTTGTCCAGTCAATGCAGCACTAGTTGTCGTGACCCGCGCAGTTGTGGCAAGAGGCTTGGCAGCCTTAGGAGTGACAGCTGCGGATACTGACACAGTGCTAGCAGCGCGAACAGTTGGAACAGGGGTAGAAGCTGCAGAACCGGTAGGGATCTTAGCCTTTCCACTAGAACCGACCGTCGACCAACTACCACCTGTCGCAGGACCATTCGTAGATTTGCTAGCTAGCTCAGCGTATCGCTTTCCACCTGAAGGCTGTCCAGGTGATACTGTAGCTGTACCTGCGGTTGCAAGCTTCTGCTGCTTCCGAAGCTCCTCCTCTTTTTGAATATCGGCAAGCGTCTTCTTGCTAGCTGCTGAAGTAGTGGTAGGAGTCTGAGCCTTGACCGTTGTAGCTTTTGCCCAAGCAGAGGGTGTACTAGCTGGAACAGCTGGCGAGACACTACTGCCCCAGGTGGATGTGGTTGGCAGCCCAGGAGCGGCGGCGACGACTGGCTGGACGCGTAGCTCTTGTTCTAGCAGAGCACGGCGAGTAGCAGCTGCAGCCTCCTCAACCTTGGCAGCCTTCTTCGCCTCAGACTCCTGAATCTCTTTCAAAGAAGGACCTTTGGGGGCCTCAATTGGTTCCTTGGCCCATGGAGCTACCGATGGAACGGGTGCAGTGGTCTCTGGAGTTCCAGAGCGTGATCTGGAGCTAATATTCAGGGCTTCAGGTAGGGTAGAGCGGCCTCGCTGCGCCGTCGGAGCTGGCAAAGGAGTTGTGGACTGAGGTGGAGGGAAAGGCACGGGAAGGCCAACACTAACCTTGCCCCATGGTGACTCGGGCTGAGGGGCAGGAGTTTGCTTAGCAGAGGCAGCCTTTTGGACTTGCTGGGTTAGTGACAGAACCTCTGTTTCCTTATGCCCAGGCTTCTCTTCGGCCTGCGCCTCCCTGGCGCCTTGGAATGACTGTGCCTGTTGGCGTTGATGTGGTGGGCCAATGGGATCACCTGACGCCACTGCTGATTGCTGCAGCAAGCCTTGTTCTAGATCATGCTGAGCCCTCAATTGCTCAAATTCGCGAAGGCGTGCCTTGAATCCTTGAGGATCATTCTGACGAAGCTGTTCCATCCTTGCGGCATCACGTTGAGCATCTTGCGAGAACATCGGGGCAGCTTGCTGAGCCTGCGATGTTTGGGTGGTCGGTGCAGCGGCACTAAAAGCTTGTTGTCGTTCTTGAAGACTTAGTCGCGCCACCTCGTCTTCCCTGAAGTATTCGGGCGGTGGTCCCATGGCTCCTGGGACGGGTGCTTGACGAGCATTGGCGTCAAAAAAGCTTGAGACGCCTTGCGGTCCCTGAGTAGGCATGCCGATAGGAGAAGTGACGCTACTGAAGCTAGGTTGGCTTTGCAAGCTGTGCGCGCTGGAGTGATGATGCAGCGCAACGGGAAGCGCTCCCTGCATTTGCATCTGCTTCATGTTAACCTGTTGATGGGTAAGAAATTCTCTCTGGCGAGCCATAAGATACTGCTCTTCTTGCTTTCGTCTCTCGAGATTGTTCTGCTGCTCTGCAGTTAATGTTGTACCGAAGCTTGGGAAAGCGCCTGCAAAAGGAGGTTGAACGGAGCCTGGTTGCGGTACAGCAGCGCCAGATGTAGATGCAGACGGAGCAAACGGAGCCCCAGGCTGCGTTGCAGCAGGACCATGTGGTACACCAATCTGTGGTACTAGGAAAGGTTCACGAGAATTGCCAATGCGGCGAATAAGCTGTCCTAGAGGCTCAAACTCGGCATCCTCCACCTTTTTGACAGATAAATCTGCGGTAAAAAAAGATGCCTTATACCAGTCGTGCATCTCGAGACCCGACCAAGGACCCTGCGTTTGGCCTTGAGGGTCAAGGTATACCCATCTCATACGATCTGGCATGACCATTGTACGCTGTTGTGTTTGTGGCAATTGGTTAGAGGCCGAGTCTGAAGAACCCTGAGATTGCTGATGGCTTTGTCCAGGACCAAGGGCTTGCGAATACAATTGTGGAGCTTGAGACGTTGAATTGCCTGGTGCCTGCGTGGTATCAGCTGATGAGAACGGTCCTTGACCTCTCGACTCTGATTGCGGAAATAAATCTTCAAAGACTCCTCTTCCTGCTCGCATTGGACTATCGGTATCTCTGGATGGTGCGAATGCATTTCTACCTATAGTACCAAATGCGTTATTTTGTTTTTGGTCGCCGCTCTCACCTAATATATCATTCTCGCCAGTGCCATGCATTTGTGCTTGCATGGCAGCGGGGAAGAGCGAGCCAAGCTTACTACCGCGACCGATGGTGTTGGGACCAGACATGCTGCCAGAGGAAGCCGGCCCAAATGCGCCACCAAGACCACTTAGGTTGGGAGATTGCAAGTCGCCCATGGGGCCAAAGATAGAGTTTCCGAAAGCGCCTTGGAAACCAGATCTCTCACGGTCTGGTGTACCTGTCGGGTTTGCACTCGTTGGCCAGCCACTCAATCCACCCAGTCCGCCAAGGCTAGAGAGACCACCGAGAGCTGGGAAACCTTTTGTAGCGCCGACACTGGATGTTTGACTGCGATCACTACCATCAAATTGGCCGCTTACGAACCCTCTTGGCAATGTGCCATGATTATTATGTCCATGTTCCGGGATGCCACCAAGACCCAGGTTGCGTAGGTTATGTGTTGCTTCACTGCCGTTGCTTCCATCATCTGCATCATCCCTGTGGTTACGCTCGTCGGGTGGACTTGCGTAAGGATTGGTCTCGGTTGGGCTGAAAGCTTCATGGACGCCACCGTGCTGGCCTTGAGGTGTCTGATTAATTCCTTGTCGCTGTAACGAATCTCGGAAGCTAGATAGATCAGACATCCCGAAATCGCTAGATATCTGACGAGTAGGAGTGTCCAGACCAGGAGCTCGACGTTGCTGCTGTAAGGGTGGACTATCATCCTGACCACCTCCAAGAGCTGCGCTTCCGCCTTGGACTGGTTCATCACCAAAAGGATCTGCGTCAGGACGTGGCTGAGATCTCCATGTCCTTGCATAATCCGCAGGTTTCGAGATTTCTTCAGAGCTATCCTTCTGCATGAGATGCGCAAGACGACTTTCGCCTCTGTTGCTTCCAAATCCGGGTCTCTTCTCGCCAGGAGTGTCTGGCTGTCCCGAGCTTCCAGGTATTGCTGTGAAGCTTCCAAAATTTCCCATTGGCGAGAGATTTGCGCTCGGGGTAGCATTTCCCCATGGTGAAGGAGGTCCATTTCCAAGGCCACTGCCGCCAGTATTACTGCGCATCAAGCCTCCGAAGGGTAAGGCCGACTTTGAAGGCCCATTGCCAATGGAACCATCATCAACCCGATCATCTGTAGCATCGTTCGGCTTTCGGCTGAAGAATGGAGATGGCTCGTCACGACTGAATCTTCCACCAACTCCAGGTGAAGCCAACGACCCATATGGGATAGCCTCGCTGGTCTCTCTACGGCGAATTCCAGGCCGTGAAGAGGTAGGAGAAGTTAGACCGAAGCCCGTGACTCCCCCCTGAGCGTGCGAAACAGACGTCTTCCTTCCGTTGGCTGTAGAGCTAGTGACACTTTGATCCTTGATCTGGTTCTGAGGAGGAGGCTTTAGAGGAGAATTAACATCACCAGCAAATATCTATAAAATATTAGCAACGCAAGAGGGTAGAAGGCGCGGAGGCACTCACTGTTTTCTCCAGAGATGACATCTCCTCTAGGCCAATAGGCTGGACCTGGCCGCTCTGGTCCCAACAAATTTCCGGTCCATGATTGTGGTCTCTTGAATCCGAACTTTTGCCCCAGCCACGTCCACGTGTGCCGTTTTGGTGTGCGGGATCCCAGTTGTTCACAAACAGTCTTGCTACATCGCTATTCAATTCATCCAAAGCCTGCTGCGCTTTGTAAATATCTAGTAGTTTGCTCTTTGAATATCGAAGCTCCATATTCGATTCAGGCCCTGGATGCCCATACTGTTGCGACTGTGCAAACGCTGATTCCGCTGTAGATATGGGATTTGGTTGATCAACTGTGGCAGACTGTTGCACAGCTGTACCGTGAGGTGTGGTTGACGAGCGGCGAAGTGTTAAAGTACCATTCGAAGACCTAGTATCCTTTCTCGACCTGAGGGAAAAGTTAGCAAGTGGCTGGTCCGCTCGTCAAGTTACGGAGACTGCCTCAAGCCGCACAGCACGTGCTGTACAACGTCCTCTGAACCAGCAGCTACAACGCAAGACAGTAGCAAAGACCCAATATGATCCCAGAAGGTGGCCATGGTATGGCACGAGTGGATTGTGCAGGTTCGTAACAAGGGTCACAACGTACCAATCCCCGCTTCCTCGCGGTTCACCTCTCCCACTTCCTCTGCTGTCACGATTTGAGGACTGCCCTGCCGCGGCAGATGCAAAGCTCGATGGCATATGTGAAGGCATTATAAAAGGTTCGTAGATTCCACGGCTTATTTGGTAGAGCTGGAAATGCTGTGTTCGTTTCGACTAGGTCGCGAAGATCGAAGGACGCGAGAAAACTGCAGTTAAAAAGCTCAAAGAGGGCTGAAAGTCTTCAAAGGCTATGATAGATACGATTATAAACAAGAACCGCGTGGTATTGCGGAGTTCGGATTTGTTGCTTGAGAGATATGGGGGTCTTGGATACTTGTCAAAAGTGTCGACGCTTTTCTCGAGAAATTGAAGAACGAGATGTGTAGACTGACGAGCACGCTAACTTCGCGCGAACTTTAGAACTCAAGCATTCAGGAACGCGAAAAGGTACCACCGTACCCACTATCCCTGAACTCATGAACTCTCACCATTTCCCTTGCAACCGGATATTTAGCATTGACCACTTCAGCATGGGTAGGAAATATAAAGTTGATTGTGCCCTAAAACATCACACATCTCGATATAAGATAGCTGCTGGTAAGTAAGACATGGTACGGAAGTACTGTACATGATGCAGTCCTGTGCGCTTCATACAGCTCCAGAACACAAACTGGAGCTCTTGTAACACCTCAAAGCATGCCTTCATCCCGTCTCGATCATGTGGACTCCCTGTTCTCTACTCGCAGCGGTTCGCTCGTGACTTCAGCATTTCAGCCCGCCCGCTACGTTGCGGAGCAATCCAGCTCGGGATAGATGATTTCATAATGTCATTAAGATTCGAGTAGTTCATCAGCAGAAACCTTTCTAATGTTGTACGGTGTTCGGTGCGGGGACGATGGGCATCTGCATGCTACTGATTCGCCATTAAAGATGCCAGGAGAAGTGCGGAGTTTGCTTGCGGGTCTCTCTCTCCTATGCTGCCACGTCACGCCGCATCTCCATGATCCGTCACGTTTTATTATCTTTATCTAGATACCGAGTCTCAGTATTACCCAGTCACCCTTTTCAGCCTCATAATAGGCACTTTCAAGTACTTGGGTTTTCTATTTTGTACTTCGTTGGCTAGAGACATATTGGCTATCGGCCATGGATTCCCAAAGCCTTCATTGATTGTGATGGCTAGCACTGTTCTCCAGGTTACTGGCAGATATGTTTGATTGCAGTGGAAGGTCAAAAGCAGCAAAAAGAACATCCCAAGAAGACCGAAGGCAAAACCTGGCTCTATATTTGAGGTATCCCCCAAGTTACCTGCAACTTGGTATATTTTTAGACATTTCTGGTAGATGTATATGTTAATATCGGTACAACCCACAATGATATCTTAAAGGCCAAATGCAGTATTTAATTATTGCTCTACATGTGTGGGCATAACCGGCGGAAGCACAAGGCCATCTCATCTGTATGCGAGGAAATCGCTTCCCTGGTAATATAAAGACATCTCAATTCAAAGGTCTCTGCGGACTGGGCTGTGGCTGAAGTCATCGCGTTTGTCCCCTCCTTCTGCGGAATGACACATAGGCTATAACGGGATTCGGACCTGTAGCTATCTAGAATCCACCGATGAAAGCCGGGTGCCAAGCATGCTGGGAGGTTAGGGCATGATAACGAAAGTTACCGCCAAGGGTGCAATGATGCTTTGTTAGATCCTAGCTACAATGCATCGCCGTATGGGCATATGATATATTAGTACCGTACAGTCCAGAGGAGTATAGCATAGTATAGATATGCACGGCCGAACTTCACAGCACAAATGAATGCTATGCGTCGGGGCACAAAGGCGCAGAAGCCCACCTGCTGTAAATCTAGTAGGCGCCGCTTCAGGCCAGATATGTATGTACAGTACATCTTCATTTGGGCCATGCCATGACTAGCGAGCGAAAGCCCCATCGCCGATGCCATGCCTGCAAGAGAGCTTCGAGTTAGCAATACAGCCATGATACGATACGGTACTGTAAATGTAAAGTCGGCCCTTGCAGAAGGTCCCAGAGGAGCAGTAATAGCCAGTAATGCATCGAGGCCAGGATTGGCTCGACGATACTCGTAGGACCTGTGCAGCACTGTGAGCGCCGTGGGCACGAGTGCCAATGCCCGTCCGCACCAGGCACACGAGGGCAGGTACTGTGCGCCAAACGACCAGCGCAGCCCTACAGCGCATGCGAGGGCCCCGAGCTTCCGTGCCCCCGTTGCTGGGAACGCGGACGGGAGATCTCCAGCCTTGCCCGCCGTGGCCGTGGCCGTGGCCGTGGAGACGCAGTAAAATTGCGGCGTACGAGTACTCCCGTGCATACCCACGATACCATACCCGTCCGAGGGTCCTGTGCGAGTAGTGCACAGCATGCAGCTCGACTCGCTGCGCAATGTCGTCAGCTACCCGCTTCCGCAACGTCGAACATGCCACGCCTTGTCCGAGGCTGCAAATGCTCCAGCCACGCGGGCGGGGCCATGGCCGCGACTCCACGACGACGCTGAAAATATGGAATATGGAATATGAAATATGGAATATGGAACGCAGGGAATTCTAGCCGTCGTCCATCAACCGACCGAGGCTGTGCAGCTGTGCGGCTGTGCAGCTGGGCGGCTGTGCGGCGTGCAGGGCAGGCTGTGGCATCCAGCGCTGCCGGAGGGTCATCTGGCCGGCACGGCATGCTGGCCCAGCACCCCGCCGTGCAGGCTAACCAACAATGCCATGGTGACCTCGTGTGCGCCTCAAGAGGTGTGGCCATTGTGCATTTTGATTGACTCACGACCCCAGGACGCAGATGGCGATGATGCCGTAAGCCGAGGCCGCCTCAGCCTCCTGCGTTGGTGGATGCAAGGTATTTAATTATCCAGCACCCCGTTGCCGTCTTCTCTTCTGCCTCTTCAAACCATTCATCACTGACAACCCATCAGCATCGTCAGTACCTATCCATCATTGAGGTATTAGGCAAAACAACACTCGACCACTTATCAGCAAAGCCAACGTTTCGAATCGACATGTCGAATAGAGATTTCTTCGCGGGTGGCCAACCCAACTACAACGCCCCTCCACCACATCAACAACCATACGGTGGACCTCCATACGGTGGACCTCCACACGGCGGACCTCCACATGGCGCACCTCCACATGGCGCACCTCCGTATGGCGCACCTCCATCTCCATACCCTCCTGGAGCAATGCAACCGTACCCACCGCAGCACCAACCACAACAAGGCGGCTACTATCCTCCTCAGCAACCTAACCAGTATGCCCCAGCACCGCACTACGGCGATGGCCCGCCTCCCTCGCATTCGCCCGCTCCGCAATATGCCGACAACAGAGGCGCACCATACCCTAATTCCTACAACGGCTCTCAGAATAACGTTGACGGTGCTGTAGGCCCAGACGGCGAGCGTGGCCTCGGCGCAACGTTGATCGGAGGTTCGGGGGGTGCATACCTTGGGCACAAAGCAGGCGGCGGATTTCTAGGAACAGTCATCGGCACTGTAGCCGGGGCGATCGGTGCGAATGCTTTAGAACATAAGCATAAGCAGCACAAGGAAGAGAAGAGATATCAGCACGAGCAGCAGGGCTACTTGGCACCTGCACCCGGACCCGGGCCGGGACCTGGCTATGGAGGATACGGCGGGGGATACGGAAGTGACCACGGAAGCGGACATCACCACCATCACCACCATGGGCACCACAGCAGAGACGGAAGCCGAGATGGTAGTCGGGGAAGAAGTCACAGCCGGGAACGAAGCCACAGCCGGGACAGGTTCTAGGCTAATCTTTTGCTCGGATTTATGCTACTGCTCGGCGTTGGGATACTCTGGCTATGATCATGCTCCTGGGACGGGTGTTCCGACATGAATTATGTTATTCCCATAATGATTTTTCTATATCGATGAGCTTGATAACTAGAGAAGAGATTCTAGTCAAAGCATGCAAGGCTTTCAAATGTAAAACCAATTTTTTTCTACAGATTGTCCCTAGTCGTACGTGACGAAATAAATACTG
Source organism: Aotearoamyces nothofagi (assembly GCA_015345905.1). Classification (NCBI taxonomy): domain Eukaryota; kingdom Fungi; phylum Ascomycota; class Leotiomycetes; order Leotiales; family Tympanidaceae; genus Aotearoamyces; species Aotearoamyces nothofagi. Next base: position 430,048 of record JADDTR010000022.1, read on the forward strand.
TTCATATATCAACATAAGAAAGAGGCTTGTGGGTTGATTTATGGCTTAGCACCGGAGCTAGGTATGATAGCTATTGTATATATGCTTTTCATACAATGCCTTACTATTAGCACCTACGGTGATCTATGTGGTCTAACCAAATGCACGTTCTTCCACGCCCAGTCTTCTATTCTGAGCGTTGCCATCTTCCCCGCCGTAAACGCCACCATCCAGGATCACCTCCTCGTTGTCGTCATAATCATCCTGAACCCTCCTCCAAGTACTTGTCCTTCTCTCGGCCCCCTCAGCATCCTTTTGCTTCCCCTTGCCGGCGTGGTACACTGGCTTAATAAGTCCGCCTAGAAGAGGATTTCGACTGAACGTCCCTCTCCCTTTGCCATCATTCCCACTCGTTTCTGACAGAGGCTCCTCTACGGGCTCGGCCTCTTCAGCATCATCTTGGTGCTGTGGTCTCTCTACAGTTCCCATCCTCCTAACAACCTTTCCGCCAACTAGATCAATACTAACAACAGCCCTACGCTTCTCATACTCGGGCCTTGCATTCCATTCCTGTTCCCGTAGCACCTTTTGTTGCTTTTTCAACTGCCTCGCACGCTCTGCAGGACTACTCCAAATAGCTGTTCCTGCATCCGGAGTCTCAAAGTCTGCTGCCTCATCTCTCACAGTAGTCCTCTTTGCATTCTGCGCCTGGAAACCAAGTAACCGATCTCTGTGCTCCTTTGCCTTTATCTCAGCAGCGGTCATCCCCTGCTCGCTAGGCGTAGGGCCTCCAGCTCGAGGGTTGGAAAACGGCGCCGGCACTCGGGAGATGTCTGCTCTACGATGCGATGAGGCGTCAAGAGCCATCCTTTCCCTGCCTCGTTCATCCTTCAGTTCGCGTATCATGCCATCGATCTCAGATGATGTGAGTAGCGGCGTGCCGCAAAATGTACATGGCCCGAGTCCTTCTTTAACGCAAATGACCTTCCCACAGTTGAGACAATTTGGTGCAGCTGCTAGTAACGGGTGCCTTGTTGCTATACAATTACATCTGCGTTTGTCATTATCTTGTAGTGTAGGATTGGTTGAGATTTCGAGAGAGCGAATTGCAGACTCGAGCTCAGTAAGCGTACTTGATGCGCCCTGCATAGAGAGCCCCCCTGTGATATTGACCTTGGTTTTGGGGGCAGGTGAGGCAGTTCGGGAACTTGGTAGACTTTTAGATGTGGCCTTTGGTTTGAGATCAGAGATTAGGTGGCCTGCGGCAGAGGGAGGTGGCCGTGGTGCCCTAGGTGTAGGAGCTTGGATAGTATTTGACTGAGTATTCAGAGCAAAATTGTTGACGAGGTTTTTTGGTTTTGATATGTAGTCATCATTCGACTTCGTGTAAGCTGTTCCTTGCGCTGCGTATGCCGTATCTTGCACTTGGCGAGGTGCGGGCGTGTGGAGCGGATGCTTCTTCTTTTTCGGTGCGCGAGTCGATTTGGGCACTTCGGATGAGGACGGCTGAGAGGGCTGTGATAGGATTGAAGATGATCTAGGCTCCTGTCGTCGAGAGTTAAAGGAGGATATAAACTCGATTGACTGCGGTGACTCGCCGAGCAGGTCGTTGAAGTGATCCGCCGCATCTTGCTTGGATAAAGTCGCAGCGTAGTCGAGAAACTGTTGTAGGTCTTCCTCGGGCAGTGGGAGCAGACGAGACAGCTGGAAAAGAGACATTGTTATTGCTATTATTGCTGTTCTTGTTCTAGGCCGGTCTGCTTGGATCTTGGATATTGCTGCTGTGGTCGTTCACTGATTTTATCGAGCTCATGCTCGGCTCGAGGCTTATCGGCGCCATCAAGGAATCCTTGTCGTTTATCGCCGCCTATCTATCGGATGCAAACCCCGACCGGGTAAGTGCCTTGCGCCTTGCGAATGTCAAGCCTGATAAGTTAGTATGAAATTTCACTTATGTCGAGATCCACTCTACTCTGACTGTTCAATTGATGATTTGAGTCACAACTGGAATAGTAGGGACTCATGATACCTTTGGTAAAGGATTAATTACATATACCTATCGATTGGCTGTCATTGGAGCTTCTAATTTTCACCTGTGCTTCAATTGATATTCATGTTTGTATCTGGCTCTCAATCCTCGAGTTAAGACGTTCTACCAACCCAAGCCCAACGAAAACCACAATATTATGGGAGACATATCCGAACTCTCTCTAAATGAGAAGAAGACCAAGTATGAGCCAACCCCGTTCGGCAAAGAAATGCTAAAGCACTTCTTGTTTGACCCGGCATACAAGAACATGAACCATGTAAGATAACTCTCACTCTGTTTCCTCTCATATGCTCATATTGTTTTCTAGGGTTCGTTTGGTACCCATCCTCGTGCTATCAGAGATAAAGCCACCCAATTGCGGGAGGAAGTCGAGGCTCGACCAGATCAGTTTGTCAGGTACAAGTATCCCGAGTTACTCGATGAGTCACGAGAAGCTGTATCCAAGATCCTCAATGTACCCGCTACCACCGTAGTATTCGTTCCGAATGCGACGACCGGCGTAAATACGGTACTCCGTAACATAGCCTGGAATGCCGACGGCAAGGACGAGATTCTATACTTCAACATCATCTTCGGTGCCTGTGGCATGTCCGTCAAATATATCTGCGAATATAATAATGACCGCGTCAATGGCCGGTGTATCCAGCTTACATATCCACTCGAAGATGACGCTTTTATTACTCAATTCAAAGAAGCCATAGAGAACTCTCGAACTTCCGGAAGCCGTCCTAGGCTAGCCATCTTCGACATTGTTGCTTCAATACCAGGTGTTCGTTTTCCATTTGAAGCCTTGACGGCAATCTGCCACCAGGAAAATATTCTCAGTCTGATAGATGGCGCCCATGCAATCGGCCACGTAAATCTCGATCTCTCGGCTCTCAATCCGGATTTCTTCGTCAGCAATTGCCATAAGTGGCTCTTCACTCCTCGCGGTTGTGCCGTTTTCTACGTGCCCATAAAGAACCAAGCCATGATACGCAGCACGCTTCCAACCGGGGAACGCTTTCAGCCTTGTCCAGGTACGGAGTCAGGAGTGTCCAATCCTCCGCCATCAAATGCGAAGAGCAAATTCATAGAGAACTTTGAGTTTGTTGGCACAATAGATAATACTCCCTACCTCTGTGTTAAAGAGGCTATAAAATGGCGTGAAGAAGTGTGTGGTGGCGAAGAGAAAATACGTACTTATTCGAGCAATCTTGCAAAGGAAGGGGGGAAGAAAGTGGCTGCCATCCTTGGAACAGAGATTCTGGAGAACAAAACGCAGACGCTTACAGACTGCTGCCTGATCAATATCCTACTGCCTCTAGCTATCGGAGAGACTGCCATAGACGACATGAATATGGTGAAACCTGGCTATGGCGTGGAAGCTACAAAGTGGATGACACAGACACTGATGGAAGAGTATAAAACGTTTCTTCCAATATTCTATTTTCAAGACGCTTGGTGGGTTAGACTCAGCGGACAAGTCTATCTAGATATGGAGGATTTTGAATGGACAGGCAGGGCCTTGAAAGAAATTTGTGAAAGGGTTGGGAAAAGCGAATATTTAACTGTTTAGAAAATCTTTGACGTCAAGCTTTGTATGGATAGTGATCTAATAGATAGCACTTGCGGAGATATAACGTATATTTAGATAGGTAGCAGAAACAGCCCGTTGAAATGTACCTCATTCAGTTTTTTATTTAAAGCTTTTGATATTTTACTCGGACATCTTCACAAGCTTGTGGATATCTTATATGCGCCCTACGAACTCCATCAATGCTCGGTCACTGTATCCTTCGATCCCTGCCACATCACTGATAGTAATGTAGCTATTCTTTGCTATGCGTCCTTCCAAATCTTCAGCCTGATTTCATGCAGTGGACTAGACAAGATCGCCGATATGCTTCCAAGATGCTTTATCCTTTGTGTGCCAGGTGTCATAGGTGGTTCTGGTGTCGCATGGTCACTGTCAGGGGGCGTAGGAAGTTGTAGTTGATCCCAATGTTTAGCAATAACAGTAGGACTCGACTTCCCCTTTGCATCGATTCTATAACGAGGGAGGTTTGGGGAGATCGCCGCGAGAGGGGTTTTCGACTTCAATTTCCTTTTTGATACCGGTGCCGATGGTGATTTCGTGACTCCTCCAGAGAGTTTTCGAAGGCTACTCATAATCTCGAATACAACGTGAGCGGCATTATCCTTGTTGTCACGTATAGCGTTCGGGCGCGGTTGCCGTTTTCGTTTCTTCGACGAATCGTCCATGGTCGGTGTCTTTAGCTTCAGCTCTTTATCGCCAGTGGGTTCTTTAATCTCTTGAGTTCGTCCAGACAATTGACCAAGCCGGGTCATTATTTTCAATGTTAGGTACGCGCCATTCGTTACATCCGGCCTTGTTGCAGCAGGATTCTTCGCGGTTACCTTTGCCTTCTCTTCTTTAGTATTTCCGTCAATCGGCGGTGAACCTTGTGGTAGCCATATATCACTTCTTCTTTCCTTGAGATCTTGGACCCAAGCATCGCAATCCCACTGCACCCAATAATCTATCACGTCTCCCCATATGCTCTCCGGCGGCTTTGTCTGATTTACAAAAATGACCTTTCCCCCTCTTCCATGTACTGCCTTCGCAAACTCCCTTACCATGACCTTTAGTCCATGCACTCGAAGGCTCGTTCCTAGTATTAGCATGATATCGGGGTTTAGCGAAAGGTCGTGCGTTATGAGTGGGCCTACTAGATGAGCGTTGGGGTGCTCCTCTCCGTATAACACGATATCAGGCCGAAGCTTGCCTACTGCGAGGCTTCGCCTTCCTCTTCCTTCACGGGTTGCAGAATTGGCTGCGCACCACGGGCATTCGGGTGCTTCACCTGCGAGGGTGGCTTCGTGTCGGTCTTCTTCGTCCCAATTGCATAGCCGCGAGCAAAGTCCGCATCTGAGTGAGTCCAGGCTTCCGTGCAAATGAACAACTTCGACTCCTGAGTCGTGAGCGTCTCCTCCGGAGATGGCGCTCGGTCTTGGCGCTTTTTGGACCTTTTGACTAAAGCGCGTCCTGTTGCCTGGACCCCTTTCCAGTTCCGTACATAGGCCTTCGCGTGCTTCAAGCATGTCGATATTTTGAGTATAGTTGCGGACAAGACGCCCTCCATCTCGCAACGCCTTTATAAACTTATGAGATTCAGTGGTAGTCTTCACGTCGTTGACGATTTTCTGTCTCAGGCTTGATATGAACGTATAGAAAATCGAGGTTGTTAGGGCGTCTGTCCAGATGATCGAATCAAAGAGGTCTTTACCCTTGAGATTGGGAAGACTTGTACGTGACGAAGAACTGGAGGCTTGGGATGAAAATGGCTCGTCGATGTCTGGTGAGGTGGTTCTGAGCGCATTCGAAGATTGGGTTCTACGGAGGAGTCGATTTTCTGAAATGTGCTGCTTAGTCGCCGAAGACGTGGTGGAAACACTGAAACAGCGTTTTAGCTGCTGCTGATTAACACCAGGAATCGCGTCAGAATTTGTATCCTCCAGGCCTAAATGAAAGGCTTGAGACGAACGAAGCCGACGTGGCGGTTCAGTAACCGATTTATCGTCAGCTCCTGCGGCCATGGAAGATGAGCGATTAAGCTTCCGTCGTTTTACAGGACGATCATCTATATCCGAGTCTGCTGTAGACTTATCTCTCGCTGCTACCGCATCATATTGCGCTTGTATAAGTGCGTAAAGCCCATTTTCTGACCGAAAGTCCTATTATTGGTCAGTTATAGGGATGGTTTTCTTTATTCCTTTGATCTAGACTTACAGGTATACCACAATTGGTCGATATTCCTGCACCTGTTATAACCACGACCTTTTTCGACTTCGCAAGGAAGTCTGCAATCTCTTGCAACTGCGTGCCGCAGCCCGATGTTACATTTAATGTCGGCATTGTAGCACTGCTTTCGTATGCTCCTTCTTTAGACACTCATAACCCGACCCTACACTAGCATATGACCAAAAAGAACCTGTTTATACTGACAGGTGGGAATAGATCCACTTTATCGTCACTACAAACTTCTCAATCAACCTCTGGTCGGTGTCCCCAGCGCCGAACTGCTAAATGATCCGGTACAACGCGTTAGATGAGGCCTGACTTTTTCAGTCCATATCCCCAAAGCTGCAGGTCCAACAATCACTTCTGACAGCTTATAACAGTTCAGAACCAAGAGCTTCCTTAAGATATGTGGCTCGAGCCTAGTACCCAAGGCTTTCTTTGTTCCAGCGCGGAATTCCAGGACGCGGAAACTGTGAAGTACCGCCTCAACCTCTGTAATCTGCCTCAGTTCGACTTATTCGGTGAATAATAATATACGCGTATGAACTACAACTGATTCTTAAACAAACAGCACGCGTCGAAATGCTGTATTGTTTGGTATATCGTTTAAAGTCGGTGAGCTCTATATCTCATGTTGAGAGCTTGTTTGACGCTTAGATTCTAGTGGAGTGTAAAGGATACAAGATACAAGAATATAGACTGACGGACGGAACCCGGTTTGTCTTTGAGACTCTTGAATAGATTGGAGCTTTGCTGTAGGGTTGCTTCGTTGTGAGGTATGCTGACGGCTTATCGACGCGCCGCGACGGCAAACAGCAGCTAATTAAAGCTGCGTTCCTAATTATATATATAAGGTAGTGAAGGGGACAATCTCCTCTGCTCCGCTTGCAGAGAAAACATGCAATTCAAGTGTCGCTGAGAATTGTTGAATTGTAGGACAATGCTGTTAAGGTCGAAGTTGTCTGATACCGCGCCTTTAGCCTTGCTGGATCAATCTAGGAATAAACATGGGCCGATTGGATAAGTGGCTGGGCGCTCGCTACGAACCGAAGATCTCGTAGCCTCATGACAAGGCTGAGGATCGTGCACGGAGGAAACCGCATCGCCAAAGTTGGCCAAAGGGACATCTATCTATCTATAATATACTGTCGCATTTGTTAATCACCTAGCCGAATTTAAGCGATTGGTTATAAAAGTGCTAGTCACGGGATGCAAAACACCCTTATTCCCCTTATTCCCTCCCTGACCTCGCTTCGACGCAGGGCCGCCCTCTTGGATTTTAGCGTAGCGGCCGTTACCTCGTCTGGCATATTAAATTGCACTGCGTGTCATTGGCAAGCTGATTGTAAGAGTTTGATTATATGAGGAAGGCAGTCTGCCTCAAAGAATGTTTGCCAAAAGCAACGAGTTCTGCCATTTCCTACTAGGAATAGGAGTACTATGATTCCCCCATTAGACCAGTTTGCTTGGCCTTTAGGGACGGTGGGAAAATATGCCACGACCTATCGTACAGCAATTAAGACTCCCATGGCGCCAAACCTTTCAGAAACGATATAAAAGCCATGATGAGGATCAACCAAGATTTGATTATTCATCTACCTGGGCCTAAATAGAATCTCCAATTTATTCCCGAGAGCTGAGGAATAGCCAGATATCAGATCCCATTCGAGATATGACTCGCCATAAAGGCTGGAATAAACAATTTGTCTGGCCCAGAGATGGGCACAAAGGAAGAGAGCAGCGGGGTTGGTTCGGTGGGCTAAAATCTATCTTGATGAATACTGGGCCGGACATCTTCATTCAAAAGAAGCATAGTACAACACCTATCAAACCTGGTGTCTGGGGAAGCCGGTATCTATACCAACCTCGTACCTCTTAGGCCCTACTAATACTCAACGAACAGGGACGTCTTCTATCACCCAGAAGCACAAGATTTCGAAAGTCTACCCAGTCACAAACGCTTCTGGAATGCTGATAGCGCTTTCGAAAGGTACGACCCTTACACCCGAAAGTACAAGCCATGGGAAACAGACCAGAACTGGTGCGGAGCTTATTCAGACTATCCTGTCTACGCTGCCAGCGAACAACAAAGGATCTTGCGCAATCGAGACAAAAGGTCACGTACGCGGGACTGTGGAGTATACGGGCAGCCAAAGGTACTTGCACTTCTCAACTTTCTGCAGATAAATCATATGCTAAACGATCGTAGAGGTTCATACCTCAGTACAACTACTTTTGGCAAAATGCTCACCGATCTGGTGAGGATATGCAACATTGCAGAGATCCTCGGATGGTGGATAGGAACCCGTATTTGTAGTTCAGCCATGGTTTGCAGGGTGTCAGCGCTGCTATCGATCAATAACATGTTGGATATTAGAGTCAAGGAGCCAAAGTTACGTGTAGCGTGCTAAGTATTGCGATTAATACGAGAAAAATGGAATTGGTAGTGATGAATGTCCAGACATTTGGCCATTATACGAGACTCGGGCACTCTACTGAAACATCGTCGCTTCTATGCATAGTGGGAGCACCGCCATGTGCATGAAGGGCAATGTAAAGACAAGTATAGGGTGAGAAATGCCAAAAGTGAAAAAGTGAAAAAGATGTATGTAGATTTAATCAAAAGGTCTATAAATGTTAAACTTTTTAGAGATCGTTAGTTGATCCTACATTATTTATCTTCTTTTGATAACGAACCCCTTCATGAGCAGGGATTGTTGGCGTCACGATCGTCCTGTTGTTTACTTACAGGTCGCGTCGCACATCTCCGCCCGTATCCTGGATTATGTTCTCTTTTCTCAAACTGTGGTCAAGTACCTTAATATACTGTCCTGACGCTCCATAATCCCAATTGTAATTCGTTCAACAGTAGTGTCTCAGAGACCTGCAGCTCCCGCTCTTTCGGACTTCGCCATGGGCCCACCACAAGAACCACAAAGAAGACAGCCACTAGGTCTGATCATGAGCAATATCGCCGCGAATATGTCTCTAAGTCCGACTATTCAAGTTAACCCTTCTAAACCAGTGAGTCCTTCAACAATGCGCCGACTTAATAACTAAGACATTCCAGGAAAAGAAGACTAGTGCCAAACGCACACACGAGGATATTACCTCTGATGCCAATCCCAATGATATCGACGATGATGACCCACGCCTTGAATATATCACAGAGAACTGTGATCAAGTTCGCCGGAAAATCAATACCTTCATCAACAACGGTGGCATGAAGGTCACCGAGTTCCAAAAAAGCATTGGTACCAATAGCCGCAGCTACTCTGCCTTCATGAAGCAGAATGGTCCCTACAACGGGTCTTGTAGCAATGTTTTCTCGGCGGCTTTCGTATTTTTTAAGAAACGCGAACTCGCCGGCGTTGCAATGCCAAGAAAGAAGGCAAGGAAAGCCAGAGAGGACGAGACTCAGGGCCTCTCTTCTGTCCATCTAGATGGCGAAGAAACCGACGCTGTCCCAATCTTCGATACATGTGATGATGTCCGTCGCAAGATTGCGGCCTATCTTCGCAAAGATAGTGTAACGCAGGCCGGGTTCTTGCGGGAGGCATCGAAAAGCTTTGCTAGTCCACGTAAACTCTCAGCCGCGCAACTGCAAGCATTCCAGGGCAAGGCAGGCCCTAATGCTGGCAATACAAGTGGCGTGTATTATGGTGCTTATGTGCTATTTGAGAAAATGCGCATCAAGGCTGGCAAGGCGAAGAGTAAGAAGAGAGAAGAAATGGAAAAGCTGTGGGCTCGCCATGGAGGGATGGATAAGGATACACTACACAACTCGTATTTTTGCTCTGGAGACTCGAGACCATACGAGGACCAGTACGGGATGGTGCATTTTACTAGGAAGTAGGACTCGATCTTGTTGGATTTGATACTGTAAGATACGCAATTGACAATGTGTAAGACTAGTCAGGATCTGGATATTTGGTGCCAGTACTCTTGTGCGTGGCACTCTAGTGTTACGGTAATAACTGCATATGAGCCAATGTCCCCCGTTAAAGTTCGAGCCTTCTACCATCTTACCAACTTACCCTAGTTCACTAAAGTTTGCAATGATAGCCGTGGTCTAGAAACTGTTAATTTGAGGAGCACAGGAACCTTAATGGTGATACTGAGAAATAAGAGTTTAGTGTTGTAAATAAACAAACTTTTGTCATTGGCGTATGAAATAGGTCGACAATGGTTGTCCGTCGTCTTCTCACTACATAATATAAACATCCGCTAAGACAGGTAGAATTCGAGAGGCGGTAATTTTCCTGTCCCTAGATTATGACCAAGCTGAATTATCGACCGAAATCTAGCACGTACGAAGCTACGTCTGGCCCAATAATACAATCTGATTCCTTCTTAATAATGTTTCTCTAGGCTATCTTCATATCAAAAATCCTATGACTCTCTCACGACCTTGTCCACGGCCTTAGCGAAATATTCGACATTTCCAGTATTCAAACCTGCCATGCTTATCCGTCCATTCTTCGTCATGTATATGTGTGCCACTTCTCTCAGTTTTAACACCTGCTTTTCGTCAAGACCCGTGAAGGAGAACATGCCAATCTGGTCCGTGATATGATTCCAGGTCCCTGGTGTCTTTAGCTTCTCTAGGTGTGATCTCAGTGCCTTTCGCATGTCGATTATCCTTCCCGACATTAGGCGCAAATTTTCCTCCCACTCTGAAAATAGCTTCTCATCGTTCAATACCACAGATACAATACGTGCGCCATAAGCTGGGGGATTTGAGATCTCAGAGCGTTGTAGGATAGCCAATTGTGAGGCGATTCTCTTGATGGTTGCACTAGCATCAGTGCTAGGAGAGGTCACGAAGTGAAAGGCACCCGCTCGCTCTCCATACAAGCCAAAGTTCTTAGCAAATGACTGTGCGACACACAGCTCGAAGCCCTGCTCGACGAAATGCTGAACGGCCCAGGCATCTTGTGCAAGATTTCCGGACGCGAAGCCTTGGTAAGCGCAGTCAAAGAAGGGAAACAGCTTTTTATTTTTCATTATGACTGCGATCTCCTTCCATTGCTCCTTTGTGGGGTCGACGCCTGTAGGGTTGTGGGCACATGCGTGGAGTAGGATGATAGAGTGTTCTGGAGCGTCTTTAAGCGCCTTGGTCATGCCATCGAAGTCGAGACCCTTAGTTTGCTTCGAGAAATAGGGATATGTCGATAGCGGGAGGGCAACGTTAGAAAATATTTGGTTATGGTTTGCCCATGTCGGGTTCGAGACGTAGATTGTAGAGTTTTGGTAGAACTTCTTAAGGAAGAGAGCACCGAGATGGACTGCACCAGTACCGGAGATAGTCTGGAAGGAGCATACACGCTTTTCGGAAATTGCTGGACTGTTTCCACCTAAAATAAGCTTGCAGGCCGCACTTGTAAATTCGGGAAGACCAGCGATGGGAAGGTATTCATGGTTAAGTGTAGGGTCGTTTCGTAGGACTTCATCTGCCTGGCAAATTGTCAGATTTGGAGCGATAGCCATAAATTATTACGCCAGCTTACCTTCTTAACAACTGGCAGAACCCAAGGTTTGGCATTGTCGTCTCGATATGCTCCGATTCCTAGATCTACTTTCTTGTTGAATGTATCAGCCCGATATGCTGCCATCAGCCCGAAGAGTGGATCCTCAGGAGCCTGCGGCACCGTATCGGCAGGGAAACTGGTTGCTACGGATTGAGACATGTGTCCTGTAATATTCTGAAGTCTGGATTGAGGTTTTGAAGTAGAAGAAGGTAAAGAACCTGTTTCCGATTTGGAAGTCATCTTGAATGCGAGGTGTATCACTCGCTAAATAGAGTATTTTGTGGGGTGCCTTGGATGCGTTCTCATCAGCCTGTGGAGTACTCCAAATTCCGCCTTATCGTACGATGCGACGGAGCAAAGGGGGTCTGAATGAGCCAATAACACAGGAAGTGGTTCCCGGTGAGTTTCGGGGCAGCGGCATTACTTATAAGGTGCAGCATAGAACAACTACCACCCCTAGAAGGATGCGGAGAGACTAGGAATACAGGTGGTCATTGTCTGGAGAACCGAGGCAGATCGGGATCGTTGGCTGTCCGAAGTAAGGTGGCTTGGTGTAGCTTTCGGGAGTATGGCGCGAAACTCGTCGCAACGAGCACGAGGCATTTAGATATGCTTATACTACGGACGGTAGTTCCTCGTTGCATGTGCGCCATCTCATATTCCTCGCTGGCACGCACATGGGTTTCACTCTTCTACAGGAAAACATGAACATGGGTATTCGGATGACGCCCAGCGAAGTACGCTCTAGATTTACATGTGATTTACAACAGGAACCAGATCTGATAAGGAAGGCTTGTGATTCCCGCTTTCCTGCACTTCCCCTTTTTCATATCAACAGATCCCACACTACTAGAAAAAGACTCAGGCTGCAAGATGCATAGAAGACGTACTTCGCAGTACTCTTGCGCTCAGATGCTCTTTTTAATTCCTTATTGCCACCACCGACATTCTCGGTCGTATAAAAGGAATCAGCCACAAGTTGATCAATGTGTGCTGATTGTGTCGCCAGATTGTTTACCAACTGTGTTTGAAGCTCTGAGATCTCCACTAAAGACTTCTCGGCAGTTCTGTGTGGTAATTAGTACTTGTATTTCTCTTTCATAGAAAAGACACGCAACCTACTTTACTTGATCCAAAGTAGCCTCGTAGTGTTTCATCATATCTTGATTCTCCTTCTCAAACAACTGCAATTGCTCTGGTGTTAAATCATCTACAATATTCTGCGCATGCTGCTCCTGATCCAATGCTGCCGTACTGCCTTTGAAGTTCGGGGGTGGCAGAGGAGTATCAGCGAATCCTGCGAGGTCCGGCAGGGGTTGTCCACGGGATTTGTAAAGCACACTTTTGTTCTTTTCTATCTCACGCAGGATTCTCGTCTCCATCATTGATGCCTGGAAGCTACCGCATTCCTGTAGCTTCTGCCGAAGATACCACAGAACACTCTCCCTGTGCATGCTAATTGCGTTTGCTTTAGCCTCAGCCAGACCCTGTTCGTATGACTTTGTATTCCCTTCACCTCCTGCCGCCCAGGCACTGAGGGCACCAAGCCCTGTCCTGGAATATTTTTTGCGACTAAGTGATGTCTCTGTATTTTGTCGTAGCTGCTCAGCATCTGCAAGATTGCGTATGCCAGCGTTGAGCTCTCGCAGAAGTTGCTTTGTCTCCGCATCTATCTCGTCTCTCTGCCGATCTGTTAAATACCGCCATTGCTTCTCTTCTAGTCTAACGTTTTTTTGGGATTCTGTACGGGTAGGTTGTAGACGCCTCGGTGGCTGCGAGGTCGAAAGATAGGACTGCCGGATTCCTCGAAGGTAGGCATTTAGGGAGGCGATATGCGAATTCTGAGCATGTTGTCAGTAGAAACTCTAGGCTCCTAGTGAGCTCTGCTGGCATACTATCCTATACGCCTCTTTCAAGAACTCATCGATATTTTGTAGTGACAGTGAGGGATTGGCGGTAGGGCGTGCATCATGTCGTTGTAGGACCTCATTAAGTATGGGAGTAAGATCTGTCATGTTCTCGCCACACCCATGTATCGGGCTTTCAATCAAAGCAGAAGACAGCTATATGGATTTCAAATCGCATACGTTGCTGCGCAGAGAGTCTTTAGAGCTCCAAAAGATTCAAGCTCGCAGTGTCGGGTACCGGTTGGCCTAAAATTGGACAGCGTGGCTTGGCCGGGAGCTTCCGTCGCATACTTTACAGCAAGATCGGTGCGAGATTAAGATAAGGCAGAACTGGCACGGTAAGGCAATGCTCTTGGCATTCCTCGCCCCTGCACCGTCAAGGTGCGGCCGCATTGAAAAAAACCCCGATCACATGACTCTGTGTGTGAGTTTGCATCTATCACCTCTTAAATGACAGTGTCTTCCTGGAGTTTCATCATGCTCTCCATTTATTAGCTTTCGACTGGAGATTCGATGCTGCGTCTCTTGTTATGCAGGGACTCCCATACGCAGTACATCATTTGCATCCGGTTAGGACGGGATCGTCGGCACACAGCCTAGTCAGTCCCCATAAGTATCTAACGTTATCTGCAAAAAAAGGCACAGCGGAATTCCGCTTGCGCAGTTACGTACGCGCTGTACGTAGATGCGAAAGAAGAGGAACCACGGTGCCCGGAAATAAGCGTTATCAAATAAAACCGGCACTAGAAATGTAAGAGCATTTTACCATCCATATAAGCATTCTACTGCCCCATGAGTAAGTAACGCTCTTCTGCCTCTTAGATCTATTTCTTCCAACTCTTGTCCTACCGACCACCTCTAGATGCCTGGTGGTTTGCTCCTCCCAACATGGATCGAATAGAGAGTAGTGAGGATGGAAATAATCCCAAAGGAAAGGCGAAGAGCTTTCAAGGTGCTGTTGAGCTAACACACCTGGAACCTGCCATCCTTCCCACGTCAAAACCAATCTCGTCAACAACCTCGGTATTGGATGACTTGTCGCCGGAAGAGCAGCAGGAGGCGGAAGCTGATGCTAGAGATCTCGAGCAGCTTGCAGTGGTCCAAAGTGGCCCCGCTTATTCAATATTCAGCAGGTGGCAAAAACGATATATTGTTTTCATGGTAACCTATGCTGCGTTCTTATCACCGGCCTCTGCGAATATATATTTCCCAGCTCTGAATTCGCTAGCCTCTGATCTGGGAGTATCGACCACACTCATTAACTTGACTGTCACTTCTTATATGATCTTCCAGGGTCTTGCGCCAACGATATTTGGAGATTTGGGAGACATGCTTGGGAGGAGACCTGCATATACGATAGCTTTCATCATATATTTAGGAGCAAATACTGGCTTGGCTCTTCAAAATAGCTACGCTGCACTTTTCCTACTCCGATGCTTACAGAGTACTGGTAGTAGTGGAGCTATCGCTTTAGGTATGGGTGTGGTTGCGGACATTTCGACAAGTGCGGAGAGAGGATCGTATATCGGAATCGTGGGGGCAGGAACTATGCTGGGACCCTCAATAGCACCTGTGATTGGCGGACTACTGGCTGAATATCTTGGGTGGAGGTCAATCTTCTGGTTCCTCGACATAATCTCAGGGTTGTTTCTTATATTATACGTTCTTTCTGTTTCTGAAACTGGCCGCAATGTCGTAGGGGATGGCTCTATCCCGCCTCAAGGATGGAACATGACATTGTTCGACTGGTTACGATTGCGTAAGGAACTCCAGTCAGAAAACACACTTTCACGGACTGCAACTGCTGAGGGCCGCCGACTCGCCCAAGCCGAGCTCGCAAAGCGTCGCATTTTACGTTGGCCAAATCCACTCAAGACCATATATATCGTCATGGAGAAGGATGTCGCTTGCATTCTGGTCTATAATGCCCTGATATATACGGCCTTCTATTGCGTAATTTCTAGCATCCCAAGCTTGTTCAAAGAAATATACGGATATAACGACCTGCAAATAGGCATCTGTTACATTCCCTTTGGTGTTGGCTGTGCCGCAGCAGCCTGGCTGAATGGAAAGCTACTCGATTACAATTACAAACGCGTAGCCAAGCTAATTGGCTTCACCATCGACCGCAAACACGGCGATGATCTAAGATATTTCCCTATCGAGCGCGCTCGTATTGAGATTATGTGGCCGATGATATCTGTTGGAATTGCGTGCATCCTCTGCTATGGCTGGGTTCTGGAAAAGAATGCAAATCTTGCAGCGCCTTTAGTATTGCAGTTTTGTATTGGCTTTTTCGTTAATGGTGCTTTCAACCTCCTTGGTACCTTATTGGTGGATCTATACCCCCAGAGTCCAGCAACTGCAACTGCGGCAAATAACTTGGTGCGGTGTTTTCTGGGTGCAGGTGGTACCGGTATCATTGATATCATGATCAGGGCTATGGGGAGAGGATGGTGCTTTACGTTCATTGCACTAGTTTGTGTTTTAGCTATGCCTTTAATATTGGTTGACTTGAAGTGGGGTCCTGGCTGGCGTGAGGAAAGGAGAGTGAGGACAGATAAGAAAGCTGAGGAAGAGAAAAGGAGATGGGAAGAGATGTCAAGCACTGGAGTTACAGAGACTGATGCTTCACCATTGGATGAACAAAAGACCGAAACTTGAGCATGAGAACATGAGAAACATATTCGTGCATTGATGGCGTTGGAAAGGTCATACCCTGCACAAGCCTGGCGTTTATAATTATAGCATTACTGCCAGGTATCCTTATGTACGGAGATTAATATCTTCACAACTTGCCAATTTAAAGTTAAAATTAAAAATCGACTGATAGACTCGCGGTACTTTGAGATGAATTCGCGTCATCGTATTCCTCCGTCCGGAAGGTTACAAATCCTCAAACTCGCTTACGCTAGCAGGGCAAATAAAATATTTCAAAAATTAACATCACGAATTAAACTTCGACAACAGTATCACGATGTCTGAAATCTCTGATGTCTTCGGCGACCGGACTATCGATGAGATATTGAATGATATTAGCGTGCTGAAACACAATGCCGGACTCACGGACGTCGTGGATAAGTACCTGAAGGGAGACTATCAAACTCTCCTTCACGGGACCCATGGCCAGGCTTTTTTCAATGTCTTTTTAGAGCGGCTAAAAGGTTCCAAGAACTCGAAAATACCATGGCATCTAGAGGAGAGTGGTGATCTTGATAGCCCCAGCGCGTTGATTATCGGTTTAGCCGCCTTCAATGCATTCTTGCAAGCTAACGTCACGGGACCTCCACTGTCTCCTCAATCTCTGGTTTTCCACCGCGACTCTGACTCCAATCATGTCGCGTCAATGAGAGAGCTATGTCTTGCCAGCTTGAGCGCTGAAGGGCTGTCGGTTTATCAACATATCCCTCATGTAGAGCTTTTCTGTCTTGCTCGCGCCATATTCACTGAATATTTCCCAATAATTTGGAAGGAAAAGACTCTGGATTCGAAGTGGATGCGCATCCGTATCAATGCTTATCATCAACGTCTCCTATCATCTGGAGCATCAAATGCCCGGTTGAGCGACTCTGCTGTAGAATTACAAACTCAAATTGAAGCAGATATTATGTCTTTAGAGGCTGAGATCCTAAGCCAGAAGTCATCGTACCTTACGGAAGCCAAGGTTCAGTTTCTTCTTGAGAAGGCCCAGATTTACATCATGCAAGGCCTAGATCTGAAAGCGCGAGAGAATGTCCAGGCTGCAAAGACAGTTTCAGAGTTCAGCTTTGCTTTATCCGGTGCTCTAGGTAAACGAACCAAGTTCCAACAGAAAGATATATCTCAGCTGGTTGTCTTTGCAAAGAGCAAAGAAAGTACAGATATAATATCGCCCAGAGAAAAGGACACTGTGAAGTCTGGCTCGTTAGACGAGGTATCCTTGAGAGGCAAGACTAGTTCGAATGGCCCAACAGCGCTGGAACTCAATGATGACACTTTACTAGAGTCTATTGAATTTTCAAAGCCTTTAGATGGTAAAATCGACGTTTCAGCCCTCCCGGAGGAGCTGGCTCATCTTCAACCTGACGAGCAGCCACAACTAAAACCTCTGGACCAAATCATCCTTCTCACGGAGGCAACACTGAAAGACACTCTGTCACCGCTGGATAAACTCAATAGTGAGGAAATTCTACCGTTTGCTGTTCGTGTTCTCAGGGACAAGCCTACAAATTGGCAAATATACACTCAAGCCCTCTTGGTTAGAAGCAGAATTGAAGCACATCGGTCGAGAACCCAAGAGCGGAGTGTGCTCCAACTTCAAGCGATAGTGGATCAGATTATAGCTGATACGCAAGAAGAGACACCAGCTGATGGAGGCAATGGTATTCCTCTGATTCAAGTCACCCAGTTCTTACCGAGAGCAAAAGCATCAGAATCAGCACCTATCATGGAACGTTTAAAGTATATATACCAGCTAAATACGCCCACCCGGTGGGAAATTGAGACTGAGCTAGCTTATGCATGGAGTAATGCAGGTAGCTTTGTCAGTGCTCTCGAGATCTTCAAGCGTCTTAGGCATTGGGCTGAAGTAGCTCTTTGCTATCATTCTGTTGGTCAAGAGGACAAAGCTCGGCAAGTTGTGCGGCGCCAGTTGTATTCCTCTTCAAAGGGCTGTCAGATGGATAAATACGACATTGATGCAGAAGAGGTCATTACGGAGCAATGGGATGGTGATATCCGATCACCACCACCTCCACATGCGCCGCGTTTGTGGTGCATCCTCGGTGATCTTGAACAAGATCCATCATGCTGGCAACGAGCGTGGGATATTTCCAATAAGCGATTTGCCCGTGCGCAGCGAACGCTCGGCGAGTACTACACACGCCAGGGCGATCTAGCTAGTGCAAGAGAAGCTTATATTAAAGCCACTGTCGTAAACCGTCAAAATAGCGAGACATGGAGCCGTCTAGGCGATATTGACCTAAAAGCTGGGAACTGGGACGGTGCGGTTATTGCGTTCCAACAGAGTATAATGATTGAAGATGATAATGCGAAAACTTACAGTAATCTCGGGTCAGCCCTGCTGTCAAAACATGATGAGATTACTAAGCTGCAAAAAGTCGGTGCTGCTATATCTGATAGACCTGCGGAACAGTTGGAAGTGGATGATGATGAAGAGTATGAGCCACAAGCAAAGTCTCAAGTGGATGTTCAATTGAATCCAAAGGACATTTTGAGGCAAGCACTGATAGCTTACAAGCGTGGCGCCTCTATTGCCCACGATAACTGGCAGATCTGGGACAATGTAATTACGATAGCCGGACGCATGACTCCACCATCCTTTCCCGAGATCTTGATGGGCATTCGTGCCATCATACGTATTCGTGGAACAACAGTCGGAGAACAGTCAGTTGATGTCGATATCCTCAGAGCTCTAGTAGGAGAAGTCATTTCACGAGAACGACCCGAGAATTCAGCTTCATTTGGAGAAGTGTACCTCCCACCTCGAGGTAGTCTCGCTCGAGCAGTTATTGAGATGGTAGATGCTGAGATTGTGCCACTTATCACCCAGCGAGCAGAGTTGTGGGCGCTCGTAGAGAAACTAAAGCTTTACCGCTGTGATTACTCAGGCGCTCTAGCCTGCGCAGAAAAGAGATGGCGAATTGCAACGGCAGGAAAAGTGTGGCTAGAGGATGTTGAGCAGTGGAAGCTGGCTACTGATGCTACAGATGGGCTTGTTAGTGCATTGGAAAACTATGGGCCACAAGAAAAGTTGGATGGCAGTGGCGAAGTGGAAAAGGGATGGAAAATGAAGGCAAGGACAGCAGTAAGGGGCATTATGGGCAAGGCTAAAAATGTTTGGGATGATACTGCTGAGTTTGAACTGCTGAAGCAAAGACTGGAGGAACTCAAGAAAGCATGAATCATAGTAAGATGCAAATAAAATATTGTTCCGGCAAGTAGTATGTTAAAACCGTCTGATGGCAATGCAGACGGGCATCTATCTAAAAAGCTATGCCAATGTATAGTGAGGAAATTCTGGAATGACCATTGGATAGTCAAAGAGGATGTACTTCAAGCTTTAATTAACCCAGGAGTCGGCCGGACAAAATGGGAGGTACTAGCTATGGACATTTGGGAACTAGTACGCAGAATGAAGCATATAGTTGTAAGGCCCCTAAAGTCGGACTACGGAAGTTTCTTATTTTTCTAAATGAGTTCTCTGCCAAGTTTACTGGTGCCTGTGAGAAGAAGCTTTATGCATGGACACACTGCCTTCAGCGTGTACAGTTCGGCAATGGCTTTTACCAACGGTTCGTTGACTAGTAAATGTATATGTTGTTTGTACAATACTTTTGACGGTCTTTGAGGTCATTATAATTCTAAAGGACAAAGGCTAGGTTTCCATTGCAGTTCTATAATTTAGAAAGCTTTCTATCATATTGGCTGAAGGAAGACTGTATCGGCTTATGGTCTAGAAGGTATCTAAACTATTTCTCCGATCAATATAGAACTTTGCGCTTCCTCCCCGCACGTTTAGCCGCAGGCCTCTCCATGAACAAGTATTTTACCCGTGGTCTCCTCGCCCATTTTGCGGGTGTGGGAATCGTGACCGTGTCATCTCCGAAAAATCCGTATCTTTCATAGAGGCGCTTGCCCTCGCTCGATGTTGCAGCCAAATATGCTTCTACACCTAACCTGTCGGCGATTTTTAGACCCCATTCTATGAGCATCGATCCTGCACCCCGCCCTCGATGTGAAGGTGCTGTGTAGAGATTCCCAAGGACTGTCCTGTCAATGAAACTGTTCTGTGCTATGCTGGAGAATATAGGAACACATACTGCAGCATCTCTTTCCCTTTGTTCTCTGCAGCCAGCGGTCCGTGAAAGCGTTGACAATGTGTGTGGCGTATTCGTTGTCATCTGGTTTTCGGTGAAAACGGATGGTACACCGTCTCATTTTATCTCTTTGGCTCATAGCCTTCCTGTAAATATTCCATTCTGCTGCACTGATAATACGACCTATTATTGTCAGATAGTCCCTGATGGATGTAGCTATCTTCTCACCAGTCTCCGAATCCGTGACCTTCAAAATCTTCTCAGTCTTGTCCAAACGTAGCTGTTCTAGCATCCGCTCTGCAGCTTTCTTTCTGACCCTCTTTGTATTGGCCCCGGGGAAGTCAATTTTATGGATGGGCTCTTTTCCTAGTGCTGCGAAGCGAATAGCTATAATCTCTTCCATGTCAGCATCTTGTGCTTCAGAGAGAATGAGAGTCATTGGAGCGGCGTAGAGACAAGGACTTGTTTCGATGATAGTTTTTCATGAAAATAGCTTGCAAACGTATACAATTTATAGAATCATGCAATCTGCCTTCGCGATGAAAGAAAGGTGTTTACTGCTCTCGTGGAACTATACAGACTGTAACGGTCCAAGAGAAGTGGCTGGATGCTACCGGCTTGACCGATTCACTGGATCAACGACAATGCTAGTAAAAGATGCTACAATACCAAGAGAATGCTATTAAAAGATGCTACAATACCAAGAGATCTAAAGTCATTTAGATCTACATAGTTGTTTATGTTCATCTTATACTGTTTGGACTCTGTCAAAATAAACGTTGGCTATAAATGATTTTATGCAAACGATGGAGACAAAAAGAACTACAAACAAAATAGATATAACCAGAAAAATCCCTATATGTAAATTTCTGAGTATTTGTTTGAGTTATGATATATCGCTGGTAGTGGTAGCAAGAATGTCAAAGCAAACTTCTAGGAGCTCATAGAGTATAAATTGAATGACGGATATCAGGCTGATGGACTCAGAATGGTATTTAAGGCGTAAGAGCTGAAGGTGCTGCTGCTGCGATGTAACCGTCGGCTTTACCTGGTAAACCTCGCCCTTCACTGATTGGCCCGGCGTCCAGCATTTATAGGCCTCTGAGGGCCTTTAGCCTCGCGCCCAATACAGGCTCGCCTAATTGATATCCGCTTAATTTCCTGGGCAAAAAATGGAAATAGAGTTGGAACTGCAGCGAAACACAGCGCAACACAACATTAAGCAAAAAGAAGATTAAGCGGATGGTAAAGTTCTAAGATCATGCTCAAAAAAAGCAAAAAATTACGCACGATTGCGACCCTCAAGGGACTCGAACTAGGCCGAATTAGTACAAGGGACGGCGAATTATTTTCCGGTCTGTAATAACGTACCCCTCAACCTCGGTCTTAGGAGGACCACGCGCTACCATTGCGCCAAAGGGCCAAGTAATACAATCTAAGATTAAAATGCTTATCTTGCCTTATACGAATTACAAGAATAAGCGAGGGTTTTACGCTTCACGACTGGATGGAAAGCTCTCTAACATATACGATCAAAAGGCTCTTACTTATTATTAACACGCAGCTTTTATTTATTTATGGGGAATTATATTTTTTCAGAGTGTCATATGAACTTTGTCTACGATCTTCTGTATAATATATCTTCAGTAGCGTACGCTAATTACAGCGAGTTTAGGAAAGATCATGTTGAAATGGGAATCATAAATTGGGCGATAGTGAAGCACCGGACATAGATGTAGAGGCATCAACTAGTATTTTATTCTAAGCGCGGGGAAAGACTACCGGGCCCACCCAAAAGCTATTTTCTTGCTATATCATGTCTTTGGAACGCCGAAAGTTAACCTAAATCCTCTGTCACCGCTCATCCTGGGGAATTTACGTCCGAGACACCGCGTCCTGTCCATGACCCTCCTCGACGACATAACATATGGTAAAGCGCAACGTTGCTACACACACGTAGATGCAATACAATGGCGACCCATGCGCCGTTATAGATAATAGTGGTCAGGCTGCTGTGGAGCTTGATAGGAGTCTTTGCGGTTCTGATCACATGGAGTAGATCTCGGGTCTGCAAAGATACTCAGAACTGCTCATTGGCGGCCCTGTGGGGGAATCCCCGCACGAGTCAGTTGACGAATTCGTCTGAACCTTCAACTCAGCCAACCACAGCTTTGCAAGGGAAAGGTCGTGACAGACTCTCCAAATGCCCGGCCATTCTTTGTATAATATCCAGAGTGATCGAGTTCTTCTCGGCACCGATTTACGCAGTATAGGCCTTACATGGACCGTGGACCGCCGTGAATTTCTGGCTGACGAAGGCATCACCTGCGATTGGTGTCTGGCGGGATTGGACAGTTGCGATAATCTCCGTCCTCATGGAGGCCAGCTCCATTTCGTTTAAAGCCGACGAACCATATATACCCGGCCATACACGATCAGAAGGTGTCAAACCTTATCCTGAGGGTCCTTGGGACCGAGCATCTGAGACTGAAATCCGAGACCGAGAGTCTATGATCGGGCATGCATGGCAGTGGGCCTGTACAGCGCCCCTAATCACGAGACCACCCCAGAGTGGCCTTCATTTGATATATTCAGCCGAAAAGGCGACCCTTCATACCATTCACTGGATATCACGAGAAGAATGATCGTGGTTAGAACTCCCCACCATCTTCCATTGACTACTCAAAGACTGTGTTAGAACATAGTAGAGGCATGTATATCCGGGATTCAGCGACCAAAATGGCCCTTACGCCTATATTCTGTCCATATCTGTAATCCCGCTTGCACGGTTCACTGCCGTCTGATTTCCGCAGACTTAGTAATTTACCCAATACTACGTTGCCGTTGGCTGTCTCAATATCAGAAATCCAGCAAGCTAGGCTGAGGTGAGCTAATTTTACCGGCATGTCATCCTTAGTTTCCTTTTGCGGGACAATTCCAGTCGAGTTATCCCATACTTATTCTACGGGCCACTTGATCTTTTGGATAGCAGGATGCAGCATGCTAGCTGGGTCTGGTGCAACTGTCTAGAGCTCATGATACAATATTAAAATGATATAAAGAGGGATGCAAATCACTTTGGTAAAGAATGTAGGTCTTGCTCGATCAGCACAACACTCCTTTGATCCCTTTAAACGCATATATATCTTTATTCGGTCATATCGTGAATACTACTATCATGCTATCTCGTTATATCTCCATCATCAATATGCTGTCATCAAGCTCTGTACTACCCCTAGGACTTCTGACTATCCTTGGAACTGCAAATGCTCAGAACCTTCAGCAACATATAGCGAACAACGTTGACGCTACTTCGGCATACGCACTCGTGGATAGCTACGACTCCAGCAATTTCTTCAGCAGCTTCAACTTTTTCACCGGAGCCGATCCTACCAACGGGTATGTGAACTACCTGTCAGGTACCGCTGCTGGAAATGCTGGGTTGACAAACACCAATAACGGCAAGATATATCTCGGCGTCGATTACACAACCGCAAACCCCAGCGCTGGACGTGCCTCCGTCCGGCTTTCCAGCAACAAGGCCTACACGCATGGCCTCTTCATTGCCGACATAGCACACATGCCAGGTAGCATCTGCGGCGTCTGGCCTGCATTCTGGCTATTTGGACCCAACTGGCCCGCCTCTGGAGAAATCGACATCGTGAGCCCTTTCTTCTCATTTCCACATTCCTTCAACATC
This sequence comes from Aotearoamyces nothofagi, assembly GCA_015345905.1. Classification (NCBI taxonomy): domain Eukaryota; kingdom Fungi; phylum Ascomycota; class Leotiomycetes; order Leotiales; family Tympanidaceae; genus Aotearoamyces; species Aotearoamyces nothofagi. The sequence continues at coordinate 453,817 of JADDTR010000022.1, forward strand.
CTGACCACATTTTCTCTAGATTGAAGGCGTGAATACTCAGTCCACCGACTCCATAACCCTCCACACTGCAGCCGGCTGTAGCATCAACAACGCCGGATCGCAAAGCGGCACTACCACTGTCAATACGAATTGCAACGCAGGCAATGCTGGCACCGGCTGCGGCGTCGTCACCACCACTGCAAACGCCTACGGCAGTACATTCAATGCCAACGGAGGCGGCGTCTATGCTATGCAGTGGGAGTCGTCTGGAATCTATGTCTGGTTCTTCCCGCGCGGATCTATCCCCTCCGACATCTCGTCCGGCAGCCCAGTGACAGGTAACTGGGGGCTCCCGGTTGTTGCGTTCAACGGCGGCAGCTCATGCAATATCGATTCGTTCTTTGCCAACAACAACATTGTCTTCGACACGACATTCTGTGGCGACTGGGCCGGAAGTGTGTGGGGAAGTGGCTCGTGCTCCAGCCTGGCTTCCTCTTGCACTAGCTATGTTGCAGGGAATCCCGGAGCATTTAAACAGGCCTATTGGTCGATCAACTCGGTGAAGGTTTATCATCTGGCTTGAGGGAAGAGAGACGAGTAGAGCGGAGATGGCCATGTCCTCGAATATGAAGTATAGATATAATGATAGCCTCTACTACAGTGGAGATCTTCAAGCATTTTTTAGTTTAGGGTACGATATAGTTAGGATTGTAGCAGAGCATTTTCTCTAGATGGACTATTCATCTGCTATATTATATCTGTGACATCTCTATTATACATGTATGCCAACATCCACCACGTGACACCGCACCGTAGGCCTAGCCCAATATATCTTGCCTCGCCAGAAGAGTTCTTGGAATCCCCAGCTTCCAGCTTGAAATCAGAGGTTAGTTATAGTTATATATATTGGAAGAATAGAACGCCCCAGGCCCACAATCTACACCCCTTGCACTTGTGCTTAGGTACAACACAAGGCATATATGCCGTCTTATTCCTCTACATTATATACTGTACCGGCTTCTTCCTCTCCCTAGCGGGCCTTTGCGCTTACTCAGATCGCAGCCGAGACTTGCGCAGGTACTCGGATCTACACAGGGTCACAACATACCGAGTATGAAGTTTCGACATTTGACTAAGTATTCTATGATTTCTGGGATGGATTGTAGCGGCCGAAAAAAGATCCTTTCAAGTACATTAGACTATATACATCACACTACCGGTTGCTCAACGACTATCAATCGGGATGATGTCTCATCATCTGGAGCCGCAATTGCCGCCTCTAAGTAACATATGACAGGCACTCCAATGTCTTTCAAATATAGCAATGAACGCTCGAGGTTGAGTCCCACTTGATCAATGCCGTGACTATCATCTGACAGCGTAAATCTCCCACCCATCTCCAAGAATGCCTATACAACATTAGCCCGATGCTGAGAACGACAGCTCCAATACATACCTCACAGATACTTCGTCCTGGATACGGCTCCTTCAGTCCCTTCCTCAGCGCGCTAGAATTAACCTCCAACAAACCGCCTTGCTCAGTGATGAGTTTGAGATTCCTCGTGACCCGGTCCCACACTCCATCTAGAGTCTTCAGATCCAGGTTCGGGTCATCGCTGAGGAGCCGGATGAGGTCAAAATGGCCGACAACCGGCGGTTTGAGGGCCTTCAACAGCTCATACTGCGAATCAAAGTAATCCTCAAACAACCTCTCGTCAGTCCCACCAGCGACATCCCGCGCCGCCTGGTAGGTAGCCTTGTCGTAATCGATTGGGATTTCATGGACATGATGCACCGAGCCTACGAAGAACTGCACGTCCGGGTTGCCCAGGAGCTCCCTGATGAGCCCCGCATACGCAGGCCGGATCCACTCGCCCTCGAAGCCAACCAAGATCATAATCTGCTCCTTGTATTTCTCGCGCAGCCGCACCGCCTCCTTCACATAGAGCTCATGTCGTGGTCCCAACGACGCTATCGTGTCACCGGCCTCGACCTATCCGCTGCGCTGTCAGCAGGGCGGGCGCTGGGGAGCGGGCGGCGCAGCGTCACGTACAGCTACGTACCTCTTCCGGATAAAGATCCCTATCCGAGATCCGCGGCATGTGCTCTGTCAGCGCGAAGAGCCGCAGGTTGAGCGAGATGGCGCGCTGGATCACCTCTTCGAGCTGGTTTTTCGCGTGCCCTGGGCAGAACTGCCCAGAGTGGCTGTGCATTGAGAACAACATTGTGAGCGGACGTTTAGGGATGCAGCTTGTTGGGGGGGGATTGTCGTTGTTAGTCAGTAGATTTAGTTTGAGATTGGAGCGATTGATTAGATTACGACGATATCGGATTAGTCACGCGCCTCTTCCCTCGTCTCCCCTTTCGGGCCTCATCACTTTCATGCACTTCCTTTCTTTATAGGGTTTCTAATAATGCCCTTAAAAACCCGTGAATGCTATGACCTTATGAAGTATCGTTGAAATTGGAGAGTCGGAGAGAAAAACAATTTAACCTAAATGTAAATAGAATGATTAATGACCACTATCTGACTATTTATACTTCATCCTAAAATCAAATTTCTTCCATATCCTGAATTCTCAAATGATGAGTGCTTCATCGGTTTATTTTGACTGGTAAATTACTGACCCGAGAAGATTTACTTCACGTTCGTTTGCGCCTTATACACATATATACTCTCCCTACCAACAAAGCTCCACGAGATCTTCGACATTATATGAAACCATTAGAATGCCTCTCTGTAGATATACCTAGCATTGCACCTTGCCCGATATATACCTTTTTGGCTGTATCATTATAATGCTATCCACTAGTTATATGCTTCAACTCTCTACACGACGATCCTCACTGTCACGAAACAAAAGAGCCTAGCGGAATAGTGGTTGTAGGGGTAATAAGTTACATGTATACATTTCTATGCTTCCGAGTATATATCTCCGTATTGCCAAAGTACTGGTGGAATCACGGTGCAGCACCTATACTGCCTCCACCTCTGCGTAAATAGGAAGGATTCTCTATTAGGGACACTTCATGAATCAGTATTTGTATATACTTTACCGCCTGCTATCTAGAGCTTTGCCAGCGAATCCTCAACGTAAAGTGCCTTAGTGAACCTATCTCGGTGCTACCAAGCAGCAGGACCTTTACAAGACCAATCAAAACAACATGAATTACAGCAAGCTTACTAGGGACAATCCTCTGAAAGAGAGACGGAAGAATAGAGTAAGACTTACCATATGATAATGGTGTCTAAATTGAATACCAAACGGCCTTACATCTGATGCCAATACACAATGAGGAGACCACGCAGGTCCCGCCGCGTTCCTTGGTTACGAGATACCACCTTTGAATCTAGAATGAACAGGAATGTACACTATCGAATAGCATGACTGCCAGCAAAACAAAGTTGCATTAGCCACCTCGTCACACATCAGATGGAGCCTTAGCAGACCTGGGAAGATTCAGGACTCCTCTTCTTTCTTCTTCTTCTTAGGAGATTAGATCACAAGCGCCTTACCTCGCAACATGCCAACATCGCAGGAGCAAACGGCTACCATGCACTAACATGGATGCAATGTATGCACTATCGGTATGCACGCCAGAGAAGCAGCCTTTCTGGAAGTCACGGGAGTGGACATTAGACTGGACTTTTACGGAGATGGCTTTTTCTTTTCTTATTTTTTCCCCCTGGGGGTCTTCGCGTTGTCGGATAGCCCGAAACATCTCCTAGCCGCGATCCTCCATACAGTGCCACCGGTGATCTGAGACTTATGACGGGCCTCGAGGCCTGTGGCCCGTATGTGTAACAAACACATCAAGGGCGAGAAGTGATAGTTCACTCGGTGCGGCGCTGCCGAGTTGAGCGGAGAGGACTAGAGTAAAGCTGAGATATGTGGGCTCACAACGGCATTCCCAGATGTAAGGAACTCGGCGGCAGCGTGCATCGCCCGAGAGTTGCAGACCATGGTACTGGAGCCGTGGAGAGCCGAAACAAACGACGTGGCTCCCAGCTCCCAGCCCCTAAGCAAGGTAGGTATGTAGATAGCTCGTAGCTTGCCGGAGGCAGCCGCCCATTCCTCACCCTCACCCTCTAGACGCGCATGGAGTAAGAAATGGAGCAGAAAATGATGTGTCAAACTGTTGTTGATGACTCCCGTCGCGAGAGGGAGGGATAGAGAGAAGAGAGAGAGAGAACAGGCGAGGCAGCCTCACAAGTAGCTACCTTAGGTGCCTTACCGCGCCTTGTCTACACCAGCCAGGGAGCTACATGCGTACCGTACCTTCCTTACCTTCCTTACCTAGCTGAGAAGTCGATAGCGATATCGATATCAGTACCGATGTCAATCAATATCAATATCAATATCAATATCAGTATAGGGCCAACAACGATAGTGCGCGCCGCGCCTATATCGCTTAGAAAGGAGATGATGGACACTGCATCAGGCCATTCTGATTGTATGTAAGGGAGCTGTGTATATGTACTGTAAGAGGCTGAAATCCCAGGGAACCTCGAACGGACGGCGGCGGGCGGCGGTAGGCGGGCGGCGGGCGAATGGGCGGCGGCGTCACAGCGTAGGCTTGCGCGCCTTTCGGTTAGGTGCCGCCATTGCAGCCATACAGTAAAAACCTCGGAACATCATCAGCCGTGTGCCGTAGGGAAGCTGTGTGCGTGTATTGTACAGTGTCACGAGCGTAACGAGCGTAGAGTACATCGCACTTGTGTAAAAGAAGCCGGGCGATCGAGGTAGGCCCCGAGGGCAGGAGATGTATCCTCTCGATAAGGGTGCTCTATACAACTGCTGAGCCTTGGTCGAGATGATCAGCAACGCCTTATTGACAGACCGACCTTATGCGCGGTTTTGATAGTGGTGGTGGTAGTGGCAAGTAAGTAGTGTTCTTAGTGAGTGGTAGTACAGTACATGCCTACCTTACCTACCTATACAGTACTGTCCAGTGTACAAGGTACCCTACACACCTCCCTGAGGGACCTAACTTAGGCACCTAAGTTAGGTACCTGACGGTACGGCAGACAGCCTGCCGTAGCGCCCGACAGCAGTCATCCAGCATACCAGACTTGCAAGCCGGCAGCCAGCCACACCAGCCTCAGAGCCCTTCTTGTGGGTTGGGCTCAACCTGATCGCCTGCGCAACTGCCCTCCTGAGACCAAACTCGGCCTTTGGGTGGCCTTGCTCCTGTGTCATCCATGGCACTCTTATCTTGGCTCGTCCCATCGCTGCCGTGCGGAGGTGCCACGAGAGATCTGGCATTCCAGATGGACCGACATGGCCACAACGTCCGCGCCGGAGACAGCGGAGCAGGATGCCCTGAGTACGGAATCGCCACGGCGGGCCACCGCCCATCGTGCCCCGTCCAAGGCGACAGAAAGCCTCGATGTTATATGGCAGGCATCAGCAGTAACAGCAGGAACGGGACGCCCTTTCTACTGTATGCTTTCCCATGCTTTTCCCGGTTGCCCATGCGCCCTCTCGAGATTGGCTCTGCCGTTCTGGAAGTACCCCCAGGACTACTTCCAGCACCACGTCCAGCACCACGCCCAGCACCACGCCCAGCACCACGCCCAGCACCACGCCCAGCACCACTTCCAGCATTGCGTCCGGCAGATGGACCGAAATTGATGTAGGCTCCCATGCTCGCAATCTTGTGTCTCAGACGGAAACGATTGGCAGATCGCCGACCAGGTTAACTCGATTGAATGTTTCACGTGAGGAGGAAACGGTGGCCCGAGCGTTTGATTGGCATTGCTGACCCCTCCCTCCCGCCTCAGCTTCCCAAGTTTCACAGGAGGACGAGGACCTGGACAGTAGCTACCGTAAGTCCCGCAGGTCCCATCAGTACCTGCACGGCAAGGACCTGTACCGTCCAGTCCTGTTGCATGCAGAATACCTGTCTGACTCGGCCTGCGAGTTATATGTACTTGTACCTTGGAGTTTGCCTTTTACATGTCGAGAGTCAACGTAGCGAAGGACCGAAAACTTGCGTCTCATTACAGTACTTACTGCTGGTCCTTAGCTGGCGTACACTGCCTGCGCGGCGCGGCGGGGGCGAGGAGGCGGATAGGTCGAAACGTGCACAGCCACCCTCGCCAGGTGTGCTTGGATGCCTCTGCTCCAACCTCACTGGCCCGAGTTGAAGCGAGGGTCAGCTCGAAGGGCATCGAGGGTCGAAAGACCTCGTATAATCGGATCGCCGGGCGTGCGCGGGAGCTGTGTGCTGTGTGCTGTGTGCTGTGTGCTGTGTATGTGCTATGTATGTGCTATGTATGTACGGTACTGTACTGTGTATGTGCTATGTGCGCTATGAATAGCCCACATGACGCGGCATAGCGTCGAGCAGAGTGACCGTAGGGAAGGAGGTGTACGGAGGGAAGGCGGTGACCGTGGCTGGTGACCCAAGAGAGGCGACGTCGTGAACTCGGCATGGGGCACCTTCTTCTCGAGGCGCCCCTCAAGCACAGCCAGGGATCCGATTAAGCTTAGGATCGTTGTAGCATATGGAACATCCTTAGCACCTTAGGTACTGTACCGCGTCCGCACCTCATAACCTGCCTAGCTACTGTACAAGTACCTTGCCTGGCAGCGAGGTGTCTGGTCTGGCTACTCGTTTACAGGCCCTCCCAGACCAGCCGCCAACGGCCAACGGCCTATTTACGTTGTGATATGTGCTTAGGTCTGTGGAATTCAGATGGAGAAGTTGGAGGTTAGAAGTTTGGATAGGTATGCTTGTCCCTCCGCCTCCGGAAGCTCTTGTCCGAGCATGGATACCGAGAGAGAGCGCGGGCGAGGGGCGTGTCATGTGGCTGAGCCATCTGCGGTGTCAGCAGTCTCAAATCTCGCATCTGGCATCTCCCCCATTCTCCCCCTCCCCTCTCCCCCCTCTCTTCGTTGTGTGTATGCGTGCGTCTATGTCGGTGCAGCTGCTCCAATGGCTCTGGTCCCAGCATCACAGCAAATGGGTACCGCTGGCATGCCACACAGCCATATCCAATGCCCTGGCATCTGCCCTGGCGCCTGCGCCGCTATGCAGTAGCACCAGCTGTCACGACACAACAGCAAAACCCAGCGGCGATCAGTGAAGCTTTCATCGTGCGCGGCGGGCTTGCAGAGCCGTATTGGCCCTGAGCGTAGGCCCGTTACACCGCTCGACGGGCTGCTCAAGCACCGAGGGCACTGCAGTCACTGGAGTCACGTCGAGCACCAATTGCAGCCCATTGCTGTTCTTATTGACATAGTGGCATCTGGCAGCATGTCTGTGGCGTAGAATCGTCTCTTTTGGGCAGTGCTAGCTGAGCTTGCCTGTGCTGATCATCCGCCCTCAGGTCGAATCCAGCGCCTCCTGGACATCGTCGCCATTGCAAATGCGGTGCAGACTCCAGGCCTCCCCTCCGTACGGGAGAAGTACAATGCTCACTATATGCCGCCTCATAGCACTGTGGCCACTGACCAGTGGCCACTGGCCAGTGACTATTAACTACCTAGTGACCCCCCCTCCCCTCCTCTCTCCCTCTTACCCGACAGTCCAATGCCATGCCAAAGACGCCAGACGCATGATGCATTTTACCAAATCCACAATAAGCCCACAAAGCCCACAAAGCCCAATCTCATTTTGATTGGCTAACTGGCAGGCTGGACCGTACTGTGTTTGCCGTAGTAGTATGCGCAGGGTTAAATGCCTATGGGCGGGAGCGGTATGGATCATGGGGATGCGCGGAGCTTTTGAAGCCATAGGCCGCGCTGGCCGAAAAGGCCGTTCATGCAAGGCCATGGATATGGACAGGGGAATGCCTCTATTTTTGAAATTTCGTCTCGTTAACGACAGCGCATTGGAGTCTTCTGGGCAAGAAGACGAGCAAATGCCCAAATTGGTCGGTCGAGAAGCTCCGTAGGGACCGTGGCTTGGGATTCAGTAAGAGGTTGGCTGCCACTAGCTGTCCGTGGCACTCGCTCGAGGGCTGAAGCAGGATCCGCGCCCGCCCGTAACAAGCTACAGCACAAGAGCGAATCGATCTATCAACTCCTTTTCATGATGTGTAGAGCGATGTAGTACGAGGTGCTCCGTAAACATGGCCCCTCTGGCGGTGGAACAGGTCGTGCAAGCGTACCTGAATAATGCAATAAATAATACGCCCGAATTTGGATCATCTCGACAAGCACCTGAAGCAAGCAGATACGGCCGTGCCGTAGGCCCTCAAACACGCCGCTCCCATTGCTCACCATACTGGCTATGATGCCATGCTCCATTGCCTGCAGAGGGCCCGTCCCATCGTCGCCGTTCCGAGCCGTAAGGTGGTGGCTAGTCGTAGCTCCCGGGCTGCCTTGGCAGTACCTACCTTAGGTACCTTAGGTGCTGTACCTCCCTGGCTGTCTCGTCCGGCACTGCTACGAGCGCTAAGATGCTCATCTCAGCGGCCGACCAGGCACCTAGACATGCGCGTCAGTGTGGAAATACAAGCCTTCAGAATTACAACATAGCCCACATGTGTTGTGCTGTGCTGTGTTGTTTGCTATCGATGTACTTGTACAGAACAATCGCACACATATCCATTCAAGCTCCACTGTAGTATCCATCACCCTGGCCTTTGGCAACTCCTGCCCACATGCTCTGTAGCTTCCAGAAAGAATCCTCGGTGTATATTGCTATTGTTAACCTGCCCAGTACCCACTGCCGATAGGAGAATCCTGCTCTGATGCCCGTGCTCTGTTACTCCTGTACCGGCCATATCCCAATCAAACTCGACGGTCGCTTCCCTTACTGTACAGCCTCGATACCTCCTCTCGTCGCGCCGGCCAGTACGTTTCTGGCCTACCCTACGTCGGATACATTTTACAACCGGCCGTCTCCTCTGCTGCAGCTCAGTGGTCCGAGGAGAGTGTACGAGACGCCATCGGCACTAATAGATCACGGCCGCCTAGACGGCCTTAGGGGACCGCTACTCGTTATTTTTATTGTACTGTACGATAGCACTTTTGGGAGTCCAAAGCCGCCCCCGTGCATCCTTTTGCGAGCGCAGCCACTGCGAGTCAGAGCCTCTGCCTCTGCCTCTGCCTCTGCCTCTGCATTACTGCATTACGTGGCGAGCACCTGGTACCTTTCCAAGGAAAACAGGCATACCTCCAGGGCGCGCAGCTGCCACCTGCGACACACACCTCCTGTAGCAATCAATACACCAGGACGGCAGTCGAGCACCACCCCCAGATCCCCCAGCGCGGCCACGACAGGACTCCGGCGTATACACCGTACACGGGACCCACGAGGGCGAAAAGCGTGCGCAGGGAGCGAGCGAGCGAGGCATCACGAGATTAGCCCGCCCCGTCGAGCCCGACATTCATTACCTGTCCCAAACAGGCACTGGAGGGTCGGATGATACCGAGGCGTTCGCTTCTCGTGACCCAATCCGAAGCAGCAGGCGGCTGTTGACGCAAACGAGGCCAAGGGAGCCAGACGACAGGAAACGGGCGCTGCGCTCGCGGCCTCAGCTGGAGCGGCTTCCAGACACTTTGGGGTAGGATCCCATCCACGATTCACCCGTCGAGGCCCTTCCGCACCTCACCCGCCTTTAGTGCGAGCGTGACTTCCGCACTACGCACTGCTAGGGAGGTACGCTGTGCGGAGCACCCGTAGCGCGCCTAGCCCAGGCTGCCAGTACGGCACGGTGGGTAGCGCACAGCGGAGGGTTACGGGAGTCGGGGCTTGGTACGGTGCCTAGGACGTGACCGTCGTGGTAAGGAGGAGGTGGCGGTGACGGCGACGGCGACGGCGACGGTGACTGCTGCCGCACCTGCCTGCAACACCTGCTGTACAGTACAGTCAGTACTTGCCGTACCGCCTGCCCTGCCCACCTACCTGCTGGCCGGCCTGCCTCCCTGGCGAACGAGCAACTCCGCCAGCTAACTTGCCTGTAGGTGCTGTAGACACCCTAACTACCGCCCCTAGGGCCCTCCGCTACCCTACCTTTCCGCGTGCCGCGCCCAGTAAGTTGGTTCTGATCCCCACTCCGCCGTCCAGCGCCCAGCTCTCGGCGCTCAGCGTCCAGCGCCCAGCGCCCAGCGTCCACCCCCATTCACCAGGCTCTGCCATCACCAACCCAGCATGGCCCTCTCCTCCGTCCGCTGTACATCTTTTCCCATTCTCAAGCACCCTGTCCATCCTTACCCTCACATCCTTCATCCCTTGCGTTATCCCTGCAAATACCGTCTGTGCTCAGAAATGTCCTCCCACATCAGGATGCAGGCATCTCTGTTAAAACTAGCTAGCCTTGACCCTCCATCTTTCTTCTCGACCCACAACAACAATTTTTACGAGCATGACACTTTTCTATTTCTTCGCACAGCGACATGTGGAATCCTGATTGCAATCTTCTGACGTGCTGCGAACAGGTTCATGCGCTCTGGGTGGTTGCATATTTTAAATCTCGGATCGGCACCTGGGACTGAACAGCGCCTCGACATCAACAGCTTCAAACCGCCAGAGCTCTTTGTTCTTATCGTAAGTACCTACCCATGGAGCCAAGGCAGATGTGCGGCGAGCGCCTCCATCAGACTTGCCGTGTGGTGATAAAGCGTAACTCAGCTGATCAAGATTTCCTTAGGCCCATCTTATTATTATCATAGTCTGGAGTGCTTCACCTTCCCGAGACTCGACTCAGCTAGTAGACGGCAGCTTAACTCTTCTAGTTTGCACCGGATGCCATAGGCGCCAACCCACGGAAATAGGCGTTATTTCAAAGCCTCTGGCATAACGGCATATCATATATCCTAAGCACAATCGCGGATTTATTTAAACTCTCGCCTTCAGGGACCATCTTTATAGGATATTCCGTCTCTCTATCCATTGCCATACCAACATAACTTAATACATACACCATATTAAATCGATATCTCATTTGAATTTACGATATTACCACCTCCTGCGAAGAGAATATACGACTCTGTATGCAGCCAGCGTTATCGTCGAACACGCTGTGCTGTGCCAGCCTTGGACCTATAATTACTTGGAGAGCTTTCCTTAACCGTAGCTTCTATCTATCGACTTCCTAATAACATCTATCAACCGTCAAAGTGGCACTCTCAACTTACAGGTCGTTCGAGGTTAGTTGGTCCGCTGAGTGTGCGAGCAAATAGCTGCACCTGCTCTCCGACACTGATCGATCAGCTTACAAAATTTACACAGCCGGAATACCACAGAAACAGGCCAGTAATACTAGACGAGGCATTCGAATCACCAGAAACCGCTGCTTTGCGGTACGAGGAAGGCTACGAGGGAGGCCTTCTGGCTCGGCCGGATTCTCCTTCGGATTTCCTTCCCATGTCTGCCTACGGGAAGCCCCCATTATCACAACATCATGGTCAGTGCTTCAAAATGATTTCGACTGCACAGAGATAGTCCGAATTCATCTAAATAGTCGACCCTTCTTACTGATGTTTCATTGATAGGACTTGATAATAGTCGGTCATTCTCGGAGCCCTCATTTACCTATTCTACTGCGCCACTATTTGTGTCGCAACCGCCTGTCACGCCAGCAATAGTACCAGCATTTCAACAATCCTCCCAAATGACGCATATGCCGTATGGTGCTCAAGCTCGTACGCCCTACGATGACCAGTCTGGTCCTTACCTCAATGTCGGAACACCAACACCACAAGTTCAATCATTCCAGCCTACGCAAGGAGTAGAGGGAACGAAGCTCTGTATCTACATCTCGTCTCTGTATGAACTCATGACAACAAGTTTACCGACATGCTCTGTGATCTTTGGGTCTCGGAAATGTGCTGCCTCGTTAGCAAAGCTTAACCAGCAGGGCGGAGCATGCCAGTACGCAATCACAACTGATGTGCCACCATTTGCAGTTACTGCATGGTCAAGTTCCAATGTACCAATATCCTTTCTCATGGAGAGTGGTGACGGTGAAATAATCTGCAAAGTTGATGTTGGCCGCTTTGGTTACGTCAGTGCAGAGTCTCGGGGTTCAAACAACGCAGCATACGAGATTTCAAGAAAAAGGAAAGTCTCATCAGATTCTGTAGAGCTGTTAAGAAGCCCGATAAAGCGCGTTTCCGGGAATCAGATCCGGTCGAAAGACGAGTTTTCTACATATGGTTATACGCCCGTCGACGGATCGAACTTTTCTCCCTATCTTCAATCGACGTCCTCATATAGCTTGATGCCACAATATGGCCGAGCGCAAGGGAACTACCAGAATCAGAATTCGGCTAGAAATATGTTTCCTTATGCAGCTTCTTCGGCGTTATCCCCGCCAACAATCAAAGCACAGTCTTCTCCAGGTCCAACATGGAGCCCTTATTCAACGGTCAACTCGCACACCGACCGAAGCCCAGGGATTTCAGCAACTACAAGCCGACCTACATTATCTGCACTACCTTCACCTCTCACAGCCAATCCTCCTCTGATTCGAACGTCGACATTACAGCAGACTCCCAGCCCAGCCACGACGCCGGCAGGTGCCCAGCAATCTGGCCAGGCTTTTAACCCGTACGCATTATATATGCAGAAAGCAGTGTTAAAGATTCAGGGTGATCTCGATAGCATGGCCGATCATTGGTCAAATGAAGAATGGGTAGCAAAGAGGCGGATTGTACTCTTTAAACGGTCCCAAGCAAACAGCACAATCACCACAACTTTCAAACCTGTTTCTCTCGACGAACGTCCCCACAACAGTGTTTGTATCAGTTGCATCTACTGGGAGGAGAAGAACGAATGCTTTGTTACCAGTGTAGATACAATTTACTTGTTGGAACAGCTTGTGGCAGCAAGATTCACGGTCGAAGAGAAGAATAGAATCAGAAGAAATCTGGAAGGCTTCCGACCGCTTACTGTGTCCAAGGCAAAGCCGGATAGCGAAGAGTTTTTCAAGGTGATCATGGCATTTCCTAATCCCAAACCTCGCAATATTGAGAAGGATGTCAAAGTCTTTCCTTGGAAAATCCTGAGTCATGCTTTGAAGAAGATCATTGGGAAATACGTGAGTACATCGTTTCTCGATTTGTTTCTCAACTACAGGACATTACTGACAGCCATCTAGTCTGCGAGCCCATCCTCGACGCTTCCACCTGCACTGCTTACGCCAGTGAGTTCTACAGGCTATGCCACCGAGACTTCTTCAGTGGGATTTTCTCACACAAGCGGCGAGCTCAACAGTGTGATGTCTCCCCGCTCGATATCACGATCAATCTCCGGCACATCCACATCTGCTGCCTATAGCGCAGGCGGATCTAGGGCGCTATCACCTCCTATCAAACATGATGTGGGCCAACAGGGTGGGCCTCCTGATCTCAGCATTTCAGTGCCCGGCTACGGCGCTCCCATGGGAGATCATGCTCCTCCGTGGCAAGGGACACAGCATCACATGCCGCAGTCGCAGTATCAAAATATGGGTGGCCAGAGCACTCGACGCTCGTGGGATATCTCGGCATATCTTGATACTAGTTCTACCAGTGCCATATCCGGCAACGGTTCGCAATCGTTGGGGTATAGCCGGGGAATAGCGGATACTTCCGGTGCAGAAGGCGAACAGAAGATGCGCAGCACACAGTCCAGTCACCAGATACAGCCCTCATGAGTCAAGTGTTCGTGATCTTGTGTGGGCGCGGGGGGTGTGTCCTCTAGGCGAATAGGCTGCCCAATCCAGGATTGTCGTGATTTACGGTGGTCATGCGCCAGTCACATTCGAGGATATGCACTAGCTTATTTGCTCCGCCAATCAACATCTCGCTCCTCATCCACACACCACAGCCACGCCTGCACATGCGCAACATCGCTACACTGCATTGTCGTGATGCCCAACCCATCGAGCACAATCATACACGGGAGGATCTCCTCTTGGCTATGTACGAAGCCACCTTGTTTTATTTTCTTAGATTTCCATGTTTCTGCATTGGGCGGTGGACTAGCGAAGGAGTTTGCGGATGGGTAGAGCCCAGCGAATTGCATATGGCTGGAATCGTCTTTTCGCCCAGAGTAGAGAACATGTACACAGCCTGTACCATCATCATTGCGCGGTTTATTGTTTAGTCAGTCTGACATTTTTCATTTGTTTCGTTGGGAGGTGCCAATGTGCCACGAGCGAGTTGCATCTTGAGGAATTCGTCTTTTCTCCCTTTGTTTTTGACTTGGGAGGCCGGTGAGCCTGGCTAGCATTATACCATCATACACTATTTGGGCGGGCGAGATTACATCTATAGTATCATTATTTAAGCTTAATATTTAATCAAGGAAGATATCACAAGCTAGATGTTAAGGATAGAAGTTGGTGAATGATTACGCGTCTTTTGGTTCCGACAAGCTGAGGCCGGTCAGGTGCGTAGTGCACGGTGAGTGGATATTATATATATCGAGCAGGGCGGGTTGAACAAAGCAGGGCTTTTTCGTATTGGTCAGGGTGTGGGTGTATCCTTGGATACTTAGAGCATGCAAGTTGCAAATGAAGCATTCAGCAAAAGTAAGTTGTCCATCATGTAGATCGCGGCCTGCAGGACATGGATAAGCAAAGTCGGGACTCGGAGGGCCGGGAGCGAGTGAAGTTAACCTTTCCCGCCAAGGATTCCAACACGGGGAAACGGTGTAGGTAGCAGGGCCAGCGTTCCCATCTGACACGGACCAGCGAGCAGATGACGAGCGTCTCGACCGCCACTGCCGCCTCCGCAGCTCTACCGCGCCGCTCCGCTCCAGCCGCAACCCCGAATCCGAGACAGGCGAGCAAGGCGCACAGGAAAAGGTGACTTGTTTTTCCCCCCCCCCCCGGTCTCCGTCCCCGGCGCGCAGAGGGACGACGAGATCCGGTCCTGGGATCCGAGGCGGCGGAGGTGACGCCGGCCGCTCGGATGGAGGTGTCGCCAGGCCTGCGGTGTGCCGGAGGGGAGCAGGAGCGCCTCTGGGCTGGGAGGTGTGGCGAGATGGGATGGGAAAGCCCTTCGCGGTGGGAAGCGGCAGGGGGGCGCCGTCACTGCTTATAACGAGCTGGGAGTCGGAACCATGTGGCCTGACCAGCTGGAAAGAAACCCGGCCAAGGGGCGAACACATCTGCTCTGATCTTGGACGGATCAACTTCTCTTCATCGGGCTCTAATATGTATCTGTGATTGCCCGAGCTGAATGTTATCTTGCAATTTTTCTTGCAGGAGAGAAGTAGATCAGACACCGTTAACGCCGCGAGCAATTTGAGCGGGACAGCTCCCGAGTACTTCTGGTGATGCCTGGGGCAATATGTGGTAATGGCTCGCAGGCATTTGTCCGAAAGGTTTCATACTGTTATAGGGCGAGGACACTGTTGTAGGGTGAGGATGAAACTGCCAATTCTAACTCGTTCAAATTCCGATCGAGGCCAAGTTCCAAATTGAAGGCACGACTGTGAACGCCAAACATGTACTTGTTTTTGATAAGAAAGTACCACCAGGAAATAGCAGGATGATCTTCTGAAACTTTAACAAGAGATTTAGAAGAAGCAGTTCTGTCTCTGTACCGATTCAAGGAAATCCAATCAAAGTTGCTGTCGCGACACGACAGCTTCAATACCGTGCTTTATTGAAAGCTGCCAAGGCGTGCCTTCGATTTTGGACTTGGCCTGGGATAGAAACCACTGCGCAGATCCTACGGTAAGAGCTATGAGCAGGAGTTAGGATATGCGCTTCGGCATTCTCAGGCACTGATGGGCCGGTACGTTCAACTGCAAGATACTCTCTACATGGAGTCTGGCCGAGCGGCAAGGCCAAAACAACTGACAGCTGGTGCAGGAGGTATAGCATGCAACTGGTTTCTGGCCTTTCCAGACGCGGCGTGCACCGATTCAGCAAACCAGACCTCCGTAACGTCGCGATCCCCAGATCCGAAGTCGCCGTACCGATGGAATGTCTGATTTGTAGATGGGGCATGGTAGGCTAGCTGGGCAGCTACACCTGCTGAGCTATCGCAGGCAACAGACGTAAGAAATTCACGCCGGAATGCATGGAGGGAGACTTGGACAGCTATTCCCGCGGTCCTTGCTGTGGCTGGCAAAAGATGGTTTGATACGGCGGCTGTTGAGGAATGATTGTAGTCAAGATCTTGCTTGTAGTCAAGACCTTGCTTGCCAACTAGACCGGCACAGAAGACAGGCTTATTTGCGATTGTAGGGTCTTGAGCTACTTCTGCCGTTGTACTGGCCTCTAGAGCCTTAAGAGTTATGATACCTGAGAATACCTAGCCCACGCTTAATAGCCACCACTGGCAAAAGCCAAGTAACATCGGCATGTAAATTTAAAGGGTCTTTTACTGGATACAATAAGATCTTTTCGAAAGCCGTAGCATATCATCTGGTCCTCTGTAGCAGACTGAGAGATGAGATTTTCGGCACAAAGCAGCACTGCCATAAGAGTGACGAATTCCCGTTTCACCACAGCTCGGTGCTTGACAGTACAACGGCAGAGACATGAATCCGCCAGTTTATATGGCGTTATGTGGAGGAACGATCTGAACTTCCAAACAAAGATGTACAGGCTATGATAAGTAGATTGCAGCAAAATAGAGAGGTGGACATCGGTGCAAGCATATTGAATTGGGAGCCGAGAAAAGGTTCCTGAAATAGAAGTTCCCTCTAGAACCTGCTGTAAGAGATAGTCTGACAAGTGACTGTCGAGATTTTGGATTCTGGAAAGATGTCTAGAAGAAAGAGAGAGCAGAGTCGAGCAGACGCTGAAGATAGGTCGGGAAAACTAGCGAAGTGGAAGATGTGAGTAGTGGTAGCGGTACAGACGAGTGGATGGGAAATAGTGGCTAGCCGTGGTGAGAAAAGAGAGGGCTGTTAGGCAGCAGTAAAAAAAGAAAGCTTAGAAGGGAAAGGGAAGAATATCCTTCAAAGTCTTCGCTTTTAAACAACTAATTGACCGCCGGATACATAAAATTCTGCCTCACTCACCGCTTGGGAAATGATATAATTGGTCGATTCTTTGGGGATACATGCGAGTATAGAGACAGAAGTGAGAATACAGATGGAAGTGATAATATGGGACTTGAGTTGGAGTTGGGAACACATCTCCAGCAATAAAACCAGCAGGGATGGTACAGGGAGACAGAAGTAACAAAGCTGATAATGATCTTTACCAAATTATTTACAGATTGAAACAGCAGCTACTATTAAGAATGTACCGCTAGGATAAGTCTTGGGAGTGCTCTGGTGACCCCCGAGTTATATATAGTCTTTGTAGACCCTCTATTGCTTCGGCGACTCTACTTATAGCCACAAAAGCTAGAGTGTCTAGATAGACCTACATAAATAGTCTACAGAAGACTAATGATAATGCCTATGCTATATGCTCAATAATAACTATGCCACTTGATCATTCGATGTCATCATCGTCGTCGTGATGAAAATAGTGACTCCTCAACGCCGTTTCGCTCTTCCTAGCAGCTTTGCGCTTCGGAACAGCTCGCGGAGGAGGATTTGTAGCTTTATTTGCGGGCATCGTTGATCGTCTCTTTGGCTTTGGGGGCACTACTTCTTCGGATTCTGACCCAGAGTCGAGTAAAGAGAGAGAAGATTCTGTGTCGTCGTCATTGTTATTCTCTTCGTCCTCTGAAACTGGTCGCTTCCGCTTCCCTTTGCCCTTTGCAACCAATGATTTCTTCACCTGGCGAGCCTTTGTAGGAGCTGTGACCTTTTTAGCAGGTGTGGTAGCAGTCTTCATCTTTGACTGCACTTTGCTAGGCCCTGATCCTGATAGCATTGAAACAGGGGTTGCATATGCATCGACACTAGTGATGTTTGCTTCATCATTATGGTCTTGGCCCTCAACAAAGAAGCCGCCAGTGTTGTCATCATCATCGTCATCATTATTATGCTTGTGTCGTGTTGGAAAGAAGCTCTGTAGTGGCTCCTCCTCGTTATGACCAGCCAGCAGGAATCCTCCCGCCGTATCCTCATCGTGCTGGTCCATAATTCGTTTCGCCGTATCTTCCTCAACCCTGTCAACCCTTGCCTGGATGGACTTTTTGTTCGTCCAAGGATTCAAAATATCGGTGCTATCATCTGCGTCGTCGCCATATTCTTCCTTCATACGTTGCATGATTCTCTGTCCCATAAGAAACTTTCTCCACATTCCCAAAGCTGCCTTGGTCCGCTTCTCGTCTTCTTTCCTTACTCTGTCTGCTTCATCTATCCTCCACTGATCTAGCACCATCCCCTCATTCTCTTGTGCAACTACGACTCCGGTGATAATAGGAACCGCCATTCTCGACCCGAACTCAAAACCAGTCACTGCCTCTGCATAATCAATACCTAGCTTCTTACAGATTCGCGGGAGAGCTCTCAATGGAATATGGACTGCACCCTCTGGAATCATACTTGGCACATAGACATCCATGTTGCCATATGAGTTCTTTGGAATAACACCATTCTCGATTGGTGGTGGAATGATCCAGTCAGTCTGGGCTTCACTGTACAATCCTTGTAACGGCTTCTCTCCACCACTAGCCAGTTCTGCTTCTGCGAGTTCACGAATGCGATTGGTAGTTGCTGCTCGGTATGGGACACGCTTGAGCGGCTGCTCGCCCATCCTGGGAGCACGACCTTCTTTATGCCACGTTTCGACGCTCTTGCAATATACAACATCTGATCTTTTAAACACTTCCTCCTCTGTTGGATCCTCGCCCTTTTTCCCCTTCACGGTGAACATTTTAACATGTAGAGCGTCGGGAACAAGCGCTTCATCCCGCTTTAGATGACGTTTGAGAACAAACTCTGCAGATGACTTATATGATTGCAACGTTTCTTCACCATCCTTTGCCTCCTTCTTCTCAAAATGAACTGTTAATAGATCAGTTGCTTCTTCTTGTTCATCCACATCAGTTCTTTTATTACTAGGTCGCGTGTAGCCACTCATGACTGTCTTGAACCAGTCAAACTCTTCAGTATGCTTGATTTTGCCTCTCCTATTGTATACTGGTATGTGGGCAATTTGAATCCTCACGCCCTTCGTCTTTCCAGGCCACATGTGTCGTTTCAAATAGCGTACAGTAACGTCCTTTGAGGTGCCATCAGAAGAGAATCCTACAATATATGCCAATACTTGCTTGGCTTTGTCGGCCTTAGCACCTCGTGGTTGAAAGTTTTCGAGATATTCTGGACTGGTGCTAACAGTGCTATCCTTTGCAAAAGGGTTGATAGCCACGTAAGAGTTCGTGATGGGTGATAGAACTTCTACCCAGTAATTTGGGGCCAGATCTTTCTCGAACAGTTTCGACGGTCTACTTCGGGGTTGGTTCGGCGTTACATCAATGACAGACTCATCGTCATAATCACCATTATTCTCACTTTGTTCGGACTCTGATAAATCAATTGGAGAATCTTTCCCACCTCTAGGATGAGGCCCTCTAGCTAGCTTTCTGGGAGTCGATTTGTTGGGTTTCTTTAGTTCTAGCTTTTGCTTTCCCTTGGCAGCTTTCTTGGAAGCTGGCGCGACTATGGTATCATCTTCTGTTTCGTCATCTTCTGAACTGTCAGGCTCCTTTTCTTTTTTCGAGGATGTCTTATCTTTTCTTTCTATAGCTTCTTCATTCTTGCCCCATGCATACCCCACTGGCTGTAGACTGGCGACCATACGGGCATCAAGCCCAAGACCTCTCAGTAGAGCGGTGAAGAGCTGCGCACCAACGTCTCGACTACCTTCGCATCTTTCCGCACATCTTCTGAACTCTTTCTTATTACGAATACGTTCTCCATGTCGTTCGTGGTCGTATGCATCCTTGGAACTCTTAATTTCTTCGTCAAGCCGTTGCAATGACATGTACCCAATTTTCCGTAGTCCTGGAGAAACAATGCGAAACCTCTGCTTCCAGAACGCCGAGAGCGACTTGAGCAGTGAAAATAGAGGATCCCCTTGACTCATGTCAATCGTTCCAGATGCCACTCGCTGTGCGGGCGTTCCCCAGTCTCTCTGGTTTCTCTCGTCAACCGCCTTGCCCTTTCCTTTGTCCTTTTTCTTTGCCTTAGGCTTTTGTTCATCTTCGACCGGGATTCCACTGGCAACTTTCCACTTTCTAATAGCCTTCTCCATCCCCGGGTTGACTCGAAGCTGCTTCACCAATATGTCCTGGAGCCCCTTGTCACAGATCCAACCATTCCGGATCGCATTATGCCACATCAAGAACTGCACATGCATACAGTGTGTAGATACTCGAATCTGCCTCTCAATCTTGCTAGGTCCTTGCTTCTTGTTGTGGGGATTAACGAGCGAGACGCGGGTCTCCTTGGTCAGAGTTAACTCGAGGTCGCCCGATGGCGGCGGCGCCGTTGAAGGTTGGATAATGTGTGTATGTACATCTTCGAACTCAATGTCTTCGTCTTCATCTTCGGATTCTTCGTAGGCGACCCTTTTGCGCTTTGGGCTCGGGGCATCTTCAGGTTCTGCTTCGGAACTCGAAAGCGATGAAAGCTCACTCTCGTCGTCGCCGCTGCCATTGAGTTTTGCAAGAAGGTTCTTCACATGTCCTGCCGGTCTTCCAGAGCTTGTGCCAGCATCGAGAGCGTCAAAGAGTGTTGGCTTGCGTGAAGGTGTCGATGTGGTAGCCTTGCCTTTGCCCTTGGGCCTAGCAGGCTCCAGCGGAAGTGGAGACAACGAGCGCTGCTTCCGTGGGAGAAAGGGAGGCATTATTGTCGTACATCTCAGACTGTGATAAAGTGAGGACGCGTGATGAATCTTTTCTGGCACAGTGTTTGCTAACCAGGGTTGCCTCGGCCTTTCATGACCCTTGTGTCTGCCTTGTGAATGCCTCGTGCCTATCTTGTACGATCGATCGTACCTGGCGATAAAGCGATAGATTATGCGACCGCAGGGACTAGCGTACATGAGCCACAACCATGACGGTCTACCGGAGGATCACGATCTCTCTACTGGTATGCACGACCTGCAGTGAGAAATATGAAACTCTTACTATGCCAAGTACGAGTGCTCGCAATACAGAGCAAACATGCAAACATGTACTCCAGCATACAACATGTTGTTTTCCTACGGAGGTACAGACAAACAAACAAACAAGCATCGTTCTGCATGTATGCATTGCACCTCAAGCTACGGGAGTATTCGATCTCGATTGGCCTACACGACCAGCTGCATGAGATCTGTTCCCTCCAAGGATCTTCTCCACAATCTGAGAAACACGGTATAAGAAGCATGGTGCATCCGTATCGACACTGTTACAGCCGTCTTTTAGGAACACCAGGAAGCATCACAGTACTCCAGTCCTGTAAAACACCAAATCAACTCTCGAGAAACATCATCAACTTTATTGTTTGTAGGATTCAGGCCGGTTGCATTTCAGACTACAACCCGATAGCTCCTACTCAAGTATTCCATTCTGTACTTATTTTACTGTAGGTCCTCAGCTATGCGAGAATGCTGTACTCGGAGGACAAGATGGAAGGAACATCGGACATCGAACATCGAATATATATCACGCTACTAGCAAGTCGAGCGAGGATTATAGCTACCATGGCTGCATACAGCGGCAGCGGGCTTGAGCTTACCTTTGTCAAGTCGTGAAATTATTGGCTTGTTGTGTATACCTCTACCAACAATGATCGTAATCGTCAAATCTGGCCGATTACCACACACAATACAATACAGAACTGCTAAGTCTGCCGTTATCAATGAAGGCATCTCATGATACGGTTGCCAGCTGCAAGCTACCAGCTACCCACCGTGCGGATGCCATGCCAGTGCTACCCGGCGGTACCTGACAACCATTAACATCCGCAGCACTAACATCACGTTGTTCTATAAGCCAGTTCCTAGCCAATGGTGCTCGTTGCGATATTGTGTAAACGACTGCTGTAGGCACTAAACACCGAGAGACCAACCAGGCCCGAGGCCAACCTTATCTATCCGGATAAGGTACTGCACAACTATACGGTATACTGTAGTCGACTACCTTTGGTTTACAGTATCTGTCAGCCGGCGAAGGAGACGGAATTTCGAGTCGACAGTTGACGGTCGACGGTCGCCGCCGGCCTAGAAGTCACCAGTTTCTACCTCGTTTGGAGCACATGTACTGCTATGTATGTACTGCACCGTGCTGTACTGCACTGAAATGAGCCGCGCACCTTTCACCTTCCCCCGCACGCAAGGATACCGACAGATAATAATGAGCAATCCGAAACGAGTCCTAGTAATCAGTCATAACGGCAGCAGTGCCATGCCTCATTCCCCAAGCAATCAACGGTCTATCCCGCTGTCTATCGGCCCATGCTGCTGTATCAAAGGCTATTAATGCGACGTCGGTCAGGGCCTCGGCAGCAACCCCGGGGTCGCAATGTTGGCGTCATGGGGTACAGTACTCAAATCTTCCTTATCGGCTCGCTGCCTTATCTATCTCTTCTGCTTTCCCCTTCCAGAATAGCCGCATCGCGGCAACCAAGGCCTCCTTTCCTCTTCGGGAGGGCCGTAAAGTGTATGTAGGAAAGGTCGTTACATTAAGGCTCTTTAACGTCACCCAGCATGGCGAGATCCCTGCTGCCTGGCTCAGGCTCGCCTGGGCTGTGTCTCCCCTCTATCAATCGTTCATAAGAACCCTCGTGTTCGTGTTTTGCTTGCTCCTCTCTTGTATCAGTCTACCTTCCTTTGCCACGGTTGTTCTCTCAGTCTTGGGTGATACAGCAGAGCATCTTATGCAAGGCTTTTAGCCACCCATCTACTTGTATCCCATTCTTATAGTAATTCAAGTAATCCCGCTACGATGGAGAAGATGGCAGTCCCAGCTCGCGAAATCGACCAAGATATTGCAATATCCTCAGATACTGAAAAGTGTGCAGCGCCATATGAAGACACCCAGCTAGCAGGACTGAACGAGACGGGACACGTCCAAGAGCTAGAGCGCAATTTCTCTTTGCTGTCAGTCTGTTCGGTTGGTATAGTCACTGGTAATACATGGGCTGCTTTGGGAGGAAGCATCGTCGTTGCTCTCTACAACGGTGGCCCTCCAGGAGTTCTATATGAATTCATTGCAGTCTCAATATTCTACTGTGAGTGCAGAACCTTTTATGGCTATATTGGTGATCTTCACGAGACTAATCTATCATCAGGGCTCGTTGCTGCTTCGCTGGCCGAGCTCGCAAGCTCTATGCCTTCCAGCGCCGGTGTCTATCACTGGGCTTCTATAACTCCTGGACCCAAATATGGCAGGATATGCGGTTGGTTCGCAGGCTGGTGGAATTTCTTGGCATGGAACTTTGCTTCTGGTAAGTGAACTCTATCGATGGAAGAGAGAGAATATGAAATTTCGCACCTCTGGTGCCAGATTTCACTCTCCGAGCTTGCACTTACATACAATTGCTTCGACAATACCTGACGGCTTTTTTTTAGCATCCATGGCATCTATTGTTTCCAACATCTGCATTGCTATGTACGGCGTCTACCACCCCGACTATTCTCCCGAGCGCTGGCACATCTTCATCGGCTACCTAATCGCCACCTGGCTCTGCTGTGCCATTGTCCTCTTTGCAAACCGTGCCCTCCCAATGATCAATAATCTCGGACTCTTCTTCATTCTCGCAGGCGTCTTCATCACCATCCTGGTCTGCGCTATTATGCCGAGCACGACGGGCACTGGGCATGCCACGTCTTCCTTTGTCTGGGCTGAATGGCTGAACCAGGTTGGCTACAGCTCCAATGGCTTTGTCTTCCTCGCAGGCATGCTGAACGGCGCTTATGCCGTCGGCACACCCGACTGCGTCTCTCATCTCGCAGAAGAGATCCCGAACCCAAAACGCAACATCCCCCTTGCCATCGCGGCACAGATGATCATTGGCTTCTTCACGGCTTTCTTCTACATGATTGCCATCTTTTACTCCATCACCTCGCTCGACGACGTCAGCAGCTCTACCTTCCCTCTCGCAACGATTTATTACCAAGCCACGTCGTCGCAGGGTGGCGCCTTCGGCCTGCTCCTGGTCATCTTCTTCCCGATTTTCTGCACCTGCATTGGAACATATATCACCTCGGGCCGCACTCTCTGGACACTGGCCCGCGATGACGCGACCCCCTTTTCTCCTTTCTTCGGCAAGATCTCGCCGCGTTTCAAGAACCCCTTCAACGCCACAGCCGCCTGCGGCATCACGTCGACCATCCTAGGATGCATCTACATGGGCTCGTCGGTCGCCTTCAACGCCTTCGTCGGCTCGTTCGTCGTGCTGTCCACGCTCTCCTACCTCGCCGCCATGCTCCCCTTCGTCCTCACGCGCCGCTTCAGCGCGTCGCACGCCGCCGGCGGGAACGGCATGCGAGCCGGCCCCTTCCAGATGCCGCACCGGCTCGGGTACGCGGTCAACGTCGTGTCGTGCCTGTACATGGCCGTGTTCGTCGTCATCTACTGCTTCCCGTACAGCATGCCCGTGGCTGCCGCGTCGATGAACTACTCGTGCCTGATCACGGGCGCCCTGACCCTCCTCGTCGGCTGCTGGTGGCTGGCCAGAGGCAAGAGATACGAGGGCCCGCAGGCCCTGCTGCACGAGGCGCACCCGGCGCCCGCGGAGAGCTCCTGAGTGCTCGGGGACGGATGGTGCTGGACTGGTCCCGCTTTTGCTGGACTGGACGTGGGCTCGGCTCTGGCTCGTAAGTGTAATAGAAACAATAACCGTCGGCTTAAGCCGTCGGCGACACCCCTCTCTGATCGGATGCGAGGGAAACATCACCCATCTCTCGGAGTTGGAAGTCGCAGCGTAGAATTTCAGTAAAAATCTCACATCACTGCATCGGCAAGACCAAATAAAGAAGTATTTTTTAAATGAGACTATTTGTAAAAAAGATATACGCACAGAAGAGACCTCCCCGCCAGTCTCGTTTCATGGACAAGGGGAACTACTACTACTATTCGAGTATAAAATAGGCGCGCAGGGTGAGAGCTTCCGAGTTATACATAGCCATCGAACCCTCTCTCCTCCCACTCTTCTCCCAGCCCCTGTGACTTTGCAGACTATCTAAAAGAAACCATAAAAAAACACCCCCGAGCGCTTCCTGCGGCACTAGGTATTAGAGAAAATAAAACAAGCAAGCAATCAGGCAAGAAAAACAAAGAAGAAAATCACAGCGGAAGAATTGTGGCGCGACTACCCTTTCCCGTCGTTCGCTTGCTATCCCATTCCGCTCGAGGACCCGTGCAGAACCCAACGCCTGAATTATTATTATCAAATAAAAGAGGAATTCCAGTTTTTGTTTTCCCCTCCCCCTCTCTTCAGTACTCGACCGTGGGCCACTGGGCGGCGGGGACGGCCCAGGCGGGCTGCATGAGGCCGGAGTGCACGACGGCGAAGCCGTTGGCCTCGCTGACAAAGGGGTAGGCCTCGCCGAGGGCGAAGCTGCCGATGTCGTAGGCGTTGAAGACGCCGGCATTGATGCGCTTGACGAACTGCTCCTCCTCCTCGGCGGTCCAGTTGAGCTCAGGCGCGGGTTTGTAGGGGTGCTGGGCCTCGGAGGAGAGGAGGGGCTGCGTGTGCTGGGCGGTGGAGGGGAAGAGGGCGCTGGCGCTGGCGTTGCCGTTGCCGTTGCGGTAGCGGTCGGGGGCAAGGTCGGGACGGGGGTAGGATAGGGTGGGGTTGGCTTGGTCCATGGGGTTGGGCGCGTTGGGGGCGGCTGGACGCGGGAAGTAGGAGATGGCATGGCCTTGCTGGTCTTGCTGTGGCCCGAAGCCGTTGCTGTTGACGCTTGCAGAGCCCTGCTCGTGGCCTCCGTTGTTCGAGTTGACAGCCGCCCAGGAACCTTCAGCGCCGCCTTTGGCCGATGTCGAGGTCCTCTCGACGCCTGTCATGGCTTCCATCTTGACGTGGGGCGTCATTGCTGAGCCGCTGGTGCTCGCTCGGGAGAAGGGTCGGTCATGCGTTTCGGACAAGCTTGGCGTCGAGAATCGATCCTCGTCCACATCCGGCCCAAAGTCTTTCAATTCCTTCTCTAGGAGCTTGTACTCCTCGAGTCCTCCGCCACGGCTAGTTTCCTGCCCGTCAATACCGCGACGAGAGGTGCCCGGGTTCGTTCTACCCTCGTTATTTCGTCCGGTACAGGCTCGAGTATTCCGGTCATATTCCGCCCTGATGCTGACATATCTTTTATGCCTTTCATCGACGGATTTGGCCCAGATACCCGCCATCCTCAATCTGGGTTTCATTTGCTTCAGCGTCCTGATAGCTAGGCTCGTTGCTCCCTTCCATTCATCGTCGCCTCTCCCAAACTCATCATTGGCCGGCCTGTCACACATATGAGACGCCTTATCCATAGCTGGGAAATTATTAGAGTAGACGCCGACAAACGCCGCTTGCCAAATGGCCAAGGCCACCTGGGGCGACTCCACCAGCAGAGAAGGGCGACGGTCCGCCGTCACCCGAATGATCTCCACAATATTTTTGGCAGACTTGAAAAGCTGCTCGGCACTCTCCTCCCAGAAACCGCTAGGGATCTCGAATTTCTCCTTTGGGAACGTGGGCTCGTCGATAGGCCCAGAGGGTCCATCACAACCAATGGGCGCATAAGGCACGTACTCGCGATGAAGAACTATCTCACAAAGCAAATACAAGGTGTTGATAGATGTATACAGAGTCAGTGTGGCTCCACCACAATGGTTTCTGGCGTTGGATTGGCTGAACGTAAGCTTCTGTGGCAGGGAAGCATGGAAAGCCTCGAGAAGCTGCCGTAATTTGAAGAATTGCGATCGCTCGTCCCACGGGGGAAACTTCTCTTGCCTAGAACTGTCAGCTGAAACGTGATATGGGAGGGCCTGTAGACTGACCTTCTGCCGCCTTCCAACGACCACTTGGAAATCCTACTCCAGATTTCGACGAGCCCCAGGTACATGCTCAAGACCTGGCTCGCGTCGACCTGTCCAAGGCCCCGATCTCTGAGGGACCGGTTCCTCTCCAGCGCCGCCACACTGGCTTCGAGGGATCCCGTATCAACATCTGCACCGAACCGGAAATCATCGTCCGAGCACGGCAGCTGAACCCTCATTTCTTTCAGACTAAACGTCTGCGGCCGGTGCTGTCCCGACGCGAGATACCTATCCAAAATGAATAAACTCCAAGCCGTCCTGCGCTTGATCTCTCGGTGGATGTACCACTCATCGTCCTTCTTGGGCCAGTTGTGGGTCCTTTGATAGCCAGCCAGATGCTGCTCCCCTTCCAGGATCGGCGGGTAGGCCGGTTCTCCTTCATCAAAGGGTCCATCCTCAAAGGACAACTTCATGGATTGGGCAATGCTTGCAGTTTGTTAGCTCTCCTCCTCGAGACAGAAGATGCTCGTCGTTCCTAACTTACCTTCTGGCCAGTCCGAGGTATATCCAGGCTTTTCGGCCACGCCACATCCCCCACTGGTAGACAATGATCAGGAGGAAGGCCTGGATTCGTTCCAGAGAAGGGGGGCCGGCAATGGTATTGGCGTCGATGAGAGCTTCAAACGCATCGGCATAGTACTCAGAGGCGGCTAGAGGATCCCCCGAGCCGTGATATGATACAAGCTCGGGGACAAAACGAGCCGTCAGGCTGAGCATGGCAAGCAGAAAGAATCTGGTGTCTGACGACCGTGGCATCGGCGGCTTGGGAGACACGCGGGCCATGAAGGTCGCCTCGTGTATGAAGGGGAGCTCGGTGGAGCAGTGCAGCATGAAGACCGTGTATATAACCTTCCACAGCTCTTCCGTAATCGGTGGCGCCTCCAGAGGGTCCTCTCCAGACCGCAGGCTATGCTTTCTCGTGCTGTCCGTATCCCTCTTTCTCGGCCGCTTGACCTCTCCCTCTCCGTCGGTTCTCAGACCGCCCGGCGCCTCTGTCCGCTTCGGAGCAGAGCTCGAGCCGGGAGCCGGCGGGGGATATGTACAGTCTCGTCCTGATGTCGCGCACGCGCGGCAGGTGGTGTCGGTGCCGTTGTTCAAGCACTTGACCTTGCTCCTCCGGCACCTGGCACAGGCAATGCTGGACCTCATCTTGAAGGGCTTCTTCGCGTCTGGGTCATCGCGCGGCGCCGCCGCACCTTCTTCTCTCGCGCCTCCAGTGCCTACAGCACTCCGGCCACCGGTGTTCCTTGCTTCCGAGCTCTGTCTCCTCTGGACGGGTGAGGCGGGGCGGAGGAAGGTCTGGGCATCACGGGCTGGGAAGGCTTCGGCATGGGCTCTCTTGGGCGTGGGAGCGCTCGATGTGCCCGGCGGCAGGTCCGAGGGGTCAGAGGGCGAGAGAATCGCAGCGATTGACTGTGGTGAGGGAATCTTGGCGGTTTAAGGCCCTTCTTGGGACCTGGGTGTCAGTATGGTCTGTTGTGCGCCGGAGACGTGTTGGTGTAGAGGCCAATCGCTTGCTCATCTACATCTAGATAACATACATCAGAGCAGAGGGGCCGCGGGCAGGGAGGCGGATCGTGCCACAGCGACAGCCAGAAGGGGGACGGACAGGGAGCCGCGGGCGGGCAAGACGAAGTTTGCGCACGCACGCAAGCAGGCAGGCAGGTAAGCAGGCAAGCAGGCAAGCAGGCAAGCAGGCAAGCAGGCAAGCAGGCAAGCAGGCAAGCAGTGCGACGGGCTGGGGGCCAGGCGACGGTTGCCGACTGCAGCTGGCCGCTGGGTGGTTTCCGATATTGGATGCGGTACGAGCAGCTTGTATGTGCGCAGGCGGGAGAGCCGCGTCACATCGAGGGCCGGGGAGGGCAGGAGCAGCGCAGGCAAACGGGTCGACAGCTGGTAGAGGAGTGAGCGGGAGCGAAGGAGAGAGAGAGAGCTGATTGACGCTGATTGATGCTGGGAGCTGGCGGGAGCTGGACGGAGCTGGATGGAGCTGGGCGTGAAGCTGGGCGAGTCGAGGGCGGGCGAAGAGGACGGGAGGCGGGCAGGCAGGTAG
This sequence comes from Aotearoamyces nothofagi, assembly GCA_015345905.1. Classification (NCBI taxonomy): domain Eukaryota; kingdom Fungi; phylum Ascomycota; class Leotiomycetes; order Leotiales; family Tympanidaceae; genus Aotearoamyces; species Aotearoamyces nothofagi. Next base: position 482,662 of record JADDTR010000022.1, read on the forward strand.
ATAGGTAGGCAGGCAGGTAGGCAGGTAGGTATTAGGGATTAGGTACAGTGAAGTGAAGCAGGAGGATTAGGGATTAGGGACGAGACGGGAGGTGAGCGAGCGATGTGGGCAGGCAGGTGAGGCGGGCGAGGCAGGCGAGGCAGGGCACGGCAGGCACGGCAGGTGCGAGTCTGGTCTGGATGCCACGGGGGGACGACAGCCGACAGAGAGGGAGCAGAAGCAGAAGCAGAAGCAGAGCAGAAAGCAGAGGCCGGGACTGGGAGACGACCGAGGCCGGCCAGCGAGCGAGCGAGCGAGCGAGCGAGCGACGGGGCAGACAGCGAACGGACCGCGGGTAGAGGACAGCGGGTAGCGGGCAGCGGGCAGCGGACAGCGGACTTTGCTCGCTGCGGTTGGGGACTGAAGCTGCTGCGCCGGGGGGCTGCTGGCTGTCTGGCTGTCTGGCTGTCTACCTGTCTGGCTACCTGTCTGTCTACCTGTATACCTGTATACCTGTCTGTCTGTCTATCTACCTGGCTACCTGTCTACAGGACCTGGATGTCTGTCAATCTACCTGTCTACCTCTCTGTCTGCTTGTCTGTCTGTCTACATATCCACCTGCCTGCCTGTCTACCTGCCTGCCTGCCTGTCTTCGCTGCCCGTCCGCTAACCCGCCGAGTGGCCGCGTCCGTCGGTCGCAGTACTCGCTCGCTCGCTCGGTCGCAGTTCCCGCCCGCCGCGTTCGCTGGCTCTGCAGCAGCAGCAGCAGCAGTAACAGCAGCGAGGCGAGCGAGCGAGAGCGAGAGCGCTGAGCTGGGCGGCCCGACCGCCCCCCCTCTCTCTCCCCCCCCGACCACCTCGGCTCCATCCATCTCGTGCGGTTCGATTGGGCGCGCCCGCGTGCGCCGGGACGCCAGGCCAGCACCCGCGAAGCCGGCGGCGCTAGCCACGGCGGGCCACGGCGGCCACGGCGGCGCCGGCCAGTGAGGCGAGAGGCCGCCGAGGGGGGCGGGCGCTGCGGATGGGGCTGGCGGACGGGGGCGGGACAGGGCGGGACAGCACAGAACAGCGCCTGCAGGGTGGGAATGCACAGGATATGCGGTGGCTGTGTGGATGGTTGTGTATATATATATATATATATATATATATATATATATATATACTGGTTGGGCTGGCAGAGGATAGATGGTGCAGAGGATAGATGGCACAGAGGATAGATGGTGCAGAGGGTATATAGGTACAGAGAAGATAGATGCAGTGGATATAAATGCAGTGGATATAAATGCAGTGGATATAGATACAGCGAATATATAGATACAGAGAATCTAGATGCAGAATAGAGGAATAAGCAATGTATACTAGTATATACAGTCGTGTTGGCCTGTCATCTAGCACACTGTACTGCATCTATATCTATCTATCCATCCGTCTATCTATACATCTGTGACCTGTCTATCTATATATACATCTGTATCTACACCTATATCTATCTCCATCTATCTGCATCTATACATCCATCTACATCTATCTGCATCTACACATCCACCTATACATCCACCTACACATCCACCTATACATCCACCTATACAGTAATACATCTACATCTATACCTACACCTACACATACACCGATACAGTAACATATCTACATCTACATCCATCTGTATTTACATCTACATATCCACATCTACATCCACATCCACCGCACGACTCGCACCTCCCTCCTCCCTCCTCCGTCCCTCGGCTTCGGCCTCGGCCCCCAACCCACCCACTCCTCGCACCTCCCTCCTCCCTCCCCACCCCCCGCCCACTCTGCACCGGCCAAGGAGAGACACCAGAGACACACGACGAGAAGACAAGGGCCACGCCCGCCAGCGGCAGTTCGTCGCGAGGCCCCCCCCTCCTATACACGGCAGTTCGTACCGGCGAGCTCGCTGCAGGCTGCCCTTTCGGTCCCTGCAACGCCGTGGCGCGACTAGCCCGAGTGGGGCCGGCGGGTGTGCTCTGTGCCTTGCGGCGCGCGCCCCCCTGCCTTGTCAATCAGGCACCTGCGCTCTCTCTCTCGCCCTTGTCGTGCCTTGTGCCTTGTGCCTTGTGCCTCGTCTGTACCCTGTGTCCTGTACGTCCGGGGGGGTGTGTGACGGTGGATGGCAGTGGCAGGGACAGTGAGTGACAGCGAGTGACAGCTAGAGACAGTGGGTGACAGCGAGTGGCAACAGTAGATGACAGCGAGTGACGGCGAGTGGCAGTGGCAGGGACAGTAAATAACAGTAGCTGACAGCGACTGGTAGTGAATGACAGTAGGTAGTAGACAGTGAGTAGCAGCAGAGACAGTGGACATCTGCCTACCTACCCTACCTACCCTACCCATCTGACTCGCTATTCCACTCTCCCCTACCCACCTCGCCCAGCTTCAAGCCTCAAGCCGCAAGCCTCTTTATTTCCCTCGGCTACTACCACCCAGATCTCCCTCCCTCCCTCTCTCTCTCTCTCTCTCTCTCTCTATCTCTCTCTTCCTTCTACCACACTCTACAGCAGTACCGCACCGTCCATGTCCACAGAACCAGAACCAGAACCAGCCGCCCAAGTCCATATCCACGCCCTGGTCAAGACGCCACCACAGCACACCACCGCCGCCAGCGCCCTGCTCCGATCGGGAGGCATGCCCGGCATCACGCATGCACAGTGCCGTGCGTGCTGGGCACGGAAGGACGCCGTGCGACGCTGGGTGGGCCGTGTTCCTGTGAGTTACGGTAAGGAGTTAGTTGGCTAGTCTGTAGTCTGGCCTGCCTGCTCGTGCGCTGCGCTGCGCTGCCAGGAAGAATGCCGCAGCTTGCCTCTCCCCCCCGGAGCAATCCTCGCTCTCGCGGGCATCCGTGACGAGTCTACGAGAACCGCAGCCCTGCCCCGACTGACGCACGCGAAGAGGAGGGCCACGGTGGTGATGAGTTACCTCACTTGAGAGTTACCTTTGCTCACCAGCCAACCTTGCTCAGCCAGCCAGCCTTAACTTACCAGCCATCGATGCCGTGCCCAGGACCTGGGATGCAGCAGCAACAAAAAAAAAACCCACCCAGCTCGTCGCCTCCTCCTGTGCTGCTCCCGGCGCCCCACGTCGCCAGCTGAGCGGCCCCCCGGAGCTCGAGGCGGGTGCGGACGAGGCGCCGCTCGGCCAGCGACTTCGCCGCGCGGATAGCCCGGATGGCCAGCCGCCTGTGCTGTCCTGTCCTGGTGGGTGGCAGACAGACAGACAGAGACAGACCGGCTGTGGGATCCGCGGCATCCGCGGCGGCCTGAGGTCAGGTTCGTCACAGACCCCGACCCCGTCCCCCCGTCCCGGATGCACACCTCCGGGCTCTGGGTGCTGGGCTGCCCGATCGGGAAATGGGCGGCCGGGATATGCTTTCATGCTCTCCCCCGCCAAGTCTCCGGCCGGCCGGGTTCGCGGGCGCTGGGTGCTGGCCGGCCGCCGCCTGCGGCTTCTGCAACATCGACGGCAGACGGGGAGAGGTTGACACGATAATCAGGTCATCACGGGCCATTGCATCATTTAGACGGTGCACGTGCTGCTGGACGCCACTCGGCCAATGCCACCCCATCCTTATCGAATTAGTCATTAGTACTGAAATTACCCTCCTCTATATCTTAAACGCTCTTCTGCCCCCCCCGCAACCCCGCATTATTCACCTCGGGACCCCTGCCGGTTCCATCATCATCGTATCATCAATGGCCCCATCCTCTCGTCCTTCCCCATCCCAGACTCTCCATCTCCGACAGAGAGTAGCATGCAGACCCGAAATAGCTATATCGACAAGAATCCAAACCGCAATTATCGCCCCCCCCCCCAACTGTCCGTCTCTCACATGTCTGCTCAGGGACGACCATCCTTTCACACTAACCGCCCATACCCCTCCAGGCTCGATGCCATATGCAGTGCCGCGCGCCCAGCTTAGCAAGTCTGGAGCAGCAGGGTCGAGATGGTAACCGGGCTGCACTGCGGCGCCCAGCTGCGGTCGTACAGGTTGTAGAAGTCGCCGCTCAAGCACTGGTAGAAGACGCTGCTGCCGCCCAGCGTGAGAGAGCCGTTGCCGCAGACGGAGAATCCAGACGTGTAGATGGCCCCCGACTGGGCCGGCTTGTCGAACTGGAACTGGTAGTTCGAGGCGATGTATCCCGTCCGGCCCTGCGAGTCCAGGAGGACGCCGTGGTCGAGCGTCAGCGCGAGGGTGCTGTTCGTGGAGCAGGCGACCAGCTGCATCGGACCAGGCGATGATCGCCGCGACACGGCTGCCGTGGCTTGGACTTGTCCGCTACGGGGAGAGGAAGATTAGTCAATGCCGCGGAATTGCCATGGAAGAAACTAGGTACATACTCGGATATCTGGCTGGCGGCCACAACAGTTGCGAGGGTGGTGGCCTGGATTTGACCGCTGGAGTTAACGTGTTAGCCAGCTAGTATTATCTGCATCATGTTGGGAATCACGAACTCTGGTATCTGCTTGACCGGCACGGCCGAAACTGAGGACGCCGGGCTTATTTGAGGCGCCTGGATCTGACCATCGCTAATTTGTGAGCTGTGCCTGAGAGTTAGCATGCACTTGATCAAGCATAACTGAGGAGGTCTTACACAGGCGTGACAGCAGAAGTCGTGGGCACGGGAGCTTGGATCTGGCCATCCTCGATCTGTGAACTGCGGCAGAGTGTGAGCTTGTACCCGATGAAGGGGTTGGGAAACGACATACACAGGCACAGGTTTCAAGGTTGCCCGAGGGGCTTGGACTTGGCCATCGCCGATCTGCGAGCTACGGTGACAGTTAGTTTATGCCAGGCTCAGACATGTCACGGGGGTGAAACCCACACAGGCACAACCGCGACTTCTGAATGAGTGACGGGAGCTTGGATCTGGCCGTCATCTATCATGGAGATTATGCCCATCGTAATCACGGCCGTAGCTGCTTGTATTTGGCCGTCATCGATCTGGCTTCTATCAGGCCGTCAGAAAGTAAGACAAGCCCGATCCATAGAATGTATACATACACAGGTGCGGCAGTGATTCTAGCGCCACCGGAAGTTGCTTGAGGTTGTCCGCTGTTGAGGACTCGCCGTTAGTAACCGCTCTCATGATTCGGAAAGACGAAGGAGAGAGGGGGGAGAGAGGCGGTACGAACTCTGAGATTTGTGTACTTTTCAGGAAGAGGTCAGCGAGCTTTTCTGAAAGTGGGAGACTGGATTGCTTACACTGGCACGACGGACACTGTTGCAGCGCTGGTGTCCGCTTGTGGCTGGCCATCCGCAATCTGAGAAACTGCTGCCGTCTCCGTGGGAGAAGCATCGTCCGTCATGGTCTGGACTGCGATACCGAAGCTGCCACTATAGCTCATGGAGCAGCCGGAGGGAGCAGCCTCTGACGGCGAAACGTCTGAAGTAACACCCTGGCGTGGGAGCAGGTTTGGGAAGGGGGATGCTTTGGCTAAACCAGCTGCCAGGGCAATGACGAGGGCGGCCTTGTACTGCATCTTGAATGGGATGATAGGTGGGGTAGATGATATCTGATGGGTTGGGGCGAGGTGCAAAAAGCTGACTGGTATTTGAGAATGGGAGTGGAGACTGTGCGAGTATTCAGAAAAGAAGTATGTTATAATCCTTAATATACCCAGCGCGTAGATACATGATGCCCGATCCAGCGAGTAGAGGAGGCTGGACAGTAGGGAATATAACCAGCCTGCCCATTATGACAGTGCACTGACAAGGCAGCGCTTGGATCATAGAGCAAGGGCAAGGTGACGTCGTTGAAGGGAGAACAGACTTGGAGAGATGGAGATGTCCAGCCCGTTAGACGACTATTTGCTTTTCCCTCCACCAAAAGGCTACCACACTTTTGCTCAACGAGGCTGGATTTGCTAATAATATCCGACCTCAGCCTGGAGGTTGACAGAATGGATGTGTGATCTATAGAGATGCCGGTATACCGCGGGTTCCACTAGCGGCTCGAGGAGTTCTATCATATGTTACAGGAGGTTGGATGCAGTAGTCTATGTCGGCTCGACAACACCCAGAGTTTATGCGGGTTTAAGATTCCCTTCGCTCAGCTCTCGATAGGCTAGAGTTGTCATTCTCCATAGATGCAATGTGGTTTCTCGGGCATATTAGCTCTGGTTCTATGCAGACTAGATGTTCTGGACCAACAGCGCGACAGCAGCAGCAGCGAGTGGCAGGGATCGGCAAGGAGCTCTCGCTGAACCTTAAGCCTGCTGCACGAGGCAAGTATCCGAAGTTATCGACATGATACCGGCCATGTTAACTCAAAGCATATGCTATAAGCCTATATCCCCATACGCCCCCCTTGATTGGAGTAATGATCAGTCGCTCGCCAGGGAAAAGCGAGAAGATGTCTTCCTCGAAGGGAGACGGTAGGGTCGTCATTGAAGAGTCCTCCGGCTTCCCGCTAAAGCATTTAGGCCTGTCCTCGAAGCCACAGAGTAGCGCTGCCGCAAGTCAGGAGATACGCCACTACCAGTCCATATCACCGGGACGATGTGGAAAGGTGGCTGGCCGGTGGTTGGCCGGTGGTTGATGTTCTCAGATCTTCCATCTAGACAATCTGCACCGCGTTGATTGTTGACAAGCAAGGGACGAGGCGGCAGCGCCGAGTGCGGCTTCGCAGTTGGAAAAGCCACCACGCTCTCTTGTGCTTCCCAGTCAAAGAAAATCCAGGCCAGGGTGACCGAGGTGATGTAAGGTAGAAAAGGCGCAATAGGTGATTCAATCATAGCCAAAGCCAACATGGCCCATTGCCCGCCGTTTACCATCGTCGGTCAAGACGCTAGAGTACGGCCGCAGCGCCCGAGCGCGGATATCTTGCCCGCGCGCGCGCTTCCAAATCGACACAAGGGGACGGAAGGAGGACCTTACCGGGATGGGATAGTGGGCAGGCTCGGTCGCATCTTCTATCTCTCGTTGGTGCTGCTAGCTGTGCTTTTGCTACGATTAAAGCCCGGAATTGGAACTTCAGGAAACGCTAGACGAGCAGCCGCAATGGGGGCTGTTAAACGAATCAATCGATGGACAGGTGCAGCCAGTGCCACGGTGCCGGCGCCACAGTGCGGGGTAGGAACCGGGGGGGGGGGGGGGGGGTCGGGTTTAGGCACGTGCACGTAGTCACGTTATCCCCGTAATCGCTCTAATCTAATCACCAGCCCTCTCGAATTTCCATAGTTGGGTTGCTAATGTACCATTGCGTTTGAGAGTCAAAAAACGGTCCTGGTCCCCAGAGTATTTCTCTGAAACTATACAGTCAGCAGCAAGTTTCATTGGTTAAGTATTTCATTGGTTAGGTATTTCATTGGTTAAGTATTTCATTGGTTAGGTATTTCATTGTATATAATTATTACACCCACTTCGAACGGGAAGAGGAAGATCGCCAAAATCTACTCAAATACTCGTAATTGCCGCACTCGTAATTGATGCACTCGCAACGGCGCTCCAGTCCATTGGAGAGTACGGAACTTGACTCGCAGAAGTCGAGTCCCCATAAACACTGATAAGAAGAGCCCTGACGTCGTCCGTTATGGGTTGGAAACTAGCCACAGCCTTTGCTGCCGTGCTCGTGCGTGTGCCCAAGGATCTCCTAACAGCGGTTCCCTCGGTACCTGGCCCCAAGGACCTCTTATCTGCGACTCCCATCCCAACACATGATAGTTCAGGCCCGCCAGCTGACACGATAGCTCGCTCGACACACCCAGATTTGATGATAATTGGGAGATAGAAATGCACATAGGCTTCCGTTGTGTCTGTAGCATCAACGTAAGACCACCCAGTAAGAGCACCACAGCCTTTCTCCTGCTTCTTAAGCGCTGCTCCATCATCAGTAGACCAGTCTACTATGTTGTAGATTTCGAACTGGTAGGCAAAAACAGAGTCCCAAAAGGCGCAGTCGGCAGCAGGTGTTGGCGTTGGCGTAGGTGTGACTGTGATTGTGACATCCGGGAGTGTAGTTGTGGTTACTGAAACAGTAGTTGGAGTGGTACTAGTGCTGGTAGTACTAGCTGGGAACACTGCAAGCCAAAGTGACTCGTCCGCAGCACCTACTGACTGTTTACTGAATTAGTATCTAGTATTCGTTGCAAGGAAGAAATTGGTAGAGGTGAAGTGGCTGGAATTCGAGCTCGGTTAATAAGCACAAGTTCTGGAGGTTGAGGAATAAAGAGATGGGATAATTACAGCCATATCTTCAAGTGAAGCCAGCGTGACGGAAAACGAGTCGCCATTGTCTGTGGCATATAATACCGTTTCGGTATATGCTGTAGAAGAGCTGGATTTGCTTTCAGTCGAGGTAGAATCGTCATCGTCACCATCACCACTGTCATCATCATTACCAAAGGTATACGGTGGACAGAACGGGCAATCAGAGTCGCAGAATAAGAGACCTAGGTCACACTTATGTCAGTGGTAATTTAAACAAGCGATAATCAAGGACTGAACCTACAAGGAAGACCACATCCATCACATCCCGGCAGACTGGTTGGCTTCATCGGTGTCCCGGATGTCCAGGAAGGTGTTTTTGAATTTACTACGGGGTCCACCGTAGAAGGCACAGTCGTGGGATAGGGGTTAGGAGTGATAGTCATTACAGTCGGGCCTAAAGTGGTGCCGCCAATGATCGTCGTGCTTCCTCCTTCTGTTTCCGTTTTTGAAGGTTCTATATAAGTATAATCTCCCCAGATAACAGTTGTTCCTGGGTCGGTAGAAGTTGCAGTTGCGCCAATTATAGACGTAGTACCGCTCATGACCCTAGACAGAAATAAAAAGGGTTATTTCTACTGCTGACGCTTGTATAAACTAGGAAGTAAAGTGAAAATAATGTAGCTTACGGTGTAATAGTAATAGCGAAGGGTTCTGGCTGCACAGAACTTGTCAAGTAAAAAGTACCGGTAGTCGAGCTTGTGTCGAGGCTAACGCCCCAGACAGGGATGGCAGTTGTTGTAACTGGTTATCCAGACGTTGGGTTAGCATAGGGCCAGATGTGAGACATTCAATGAGCAAAGACTATAACGTACCTGCAGGAATACTGATGACTGTGACAATTGGCACATATATATACCACGGATACGTTGATGTTGAACCGTCTGTAAGGGTACTTGTAAGAGTCGTCAAACTTGAGTATGAGACTGTGGTAGTCAACAGAGGGAATGTAATTGTTGTTGTGCTACTAAGGGGCATCGGAGGCCAGACAAGTGTTACACCTGGCAGTGCAGTTATAAGGGGGGATACTGAACTCCAGATATCTGGATCCACATAGACAGTCTCGTTGGCTGATGAGCTGGACGAGGATGAAGATGAAGATGCACCACTACCATCCTCGGACTGTAAATCGACAGCCCAGTCCGATATTCCAAGGAAAGTGAGGCCTTCGTAGAGGAGCTTCCTTACCAGCTTGTTGGAATCATTCATGTAAGCAGCCCACTGGGTGTCGTTATAAACAAGGATGTTTGAATATGAATCCTCATCCCAGAGGACCTCAGCTGTGGGATTCTGCGCAATAACCAAGTCAAGCTCATAGTCAGAGATGTATCCAGCAGTGTCAGTGCAGGGTCCAGGAAGTGCACCCGAGTCAGGCCCGACATATGTACACTGAGACGTCCAACAGCCAGCCGTGGTCATCTCAAAGGAGCGCCCGTAGCTGGAGACACCGACGGCTATCATGTTAGATGGGACACCGGCTTTGGTAATCATCGAAAGAGCAGTTATGGTTTCGGTCAGATTGATGTGGGACCGTAAACAGTCACCGCCCCCTGCACACCCATCGTCTGCGTATGCATTGGTGTAGTCCCACTGTCCATGCAAATCTGTTTATTGTATTAGTATAAAGTTTTGATACTTATTTCGAGAATTCGGGATCTAAAGACATGACCAAAGAAGCTAGCTCTGAAACAAGTCTCAACAGCTCGGGTCTTCGAGAAAAAGAAAATTGTACGTAACCAGAAGGCACAAGAAACGTACCGTAGGCCATTAACACAATGTAGTCGACTACTTCACTTATAGCCAATATGGGAAAATACTGGAGGTACCAGTATGAGGCTGGAGCAGTAATGGAGAGTGTCTTTCCCGCAGCATTGGCAGCCATACTAGTATGAAGTTCATCCAATAGTAAGAAGTAGCCGGTGCTGTCTGCCTCTGTGCCTGCCGGAATACCAGGAATATCCGGCTCGTCGGGGTACTCATAATCAATATCGCACCCATCAAGATTGTATTCATTTAAGAAAGCGATTATATTGCTGATCACAGTTGCACGATTTGCTTCGGAACTTACGGCATCCCGAAAGATCATATAGGTAGCCGGATCGGCAGAGAAATCCCACCCCCCAATGGAGAGAATTCGCTTCACGCCTGTCAGAGCAGCTAGGAAGGGTAACTGGGTCTCTATAGTGCTTATGTTGACAGAGAAGTCGGTGTTGAGGGTGGCAAAGGCGAAATGGATATGAGTATATACCGTGGTATCGACGTCTTCTACCGACATGGTCAAGCATGGTCTGGTCCAGTCAAAGCCTTCAAAGTATCCAATGGAGAAAAGCTCAGCAGGAGCATCAGACGCAACGATATCCGTCCCGCAGTTAGAAATGCAGCCGTTTTGCCCTGCTGCAGCCGTGCCAGGAGCACCAGTTGTCGAGTTGGAAATGGTGCAGAATTCTGCTGTCGTTCCACACTGGCCCCATATATCGCAGCAAGCGTTTAGTGGGCACTCGTTTAGGAGGCTCAAATCCGTTCCTTGGGGAGCGGTTGCGGTATCATTGACCTGCGGTCCACACACGGCGTTGGCAATCGTGGTAGGCATTGGGGGATAGCCACTGCTCAGACAAATATAGTACCCGGCATACAAGTCAGAGCAGCCATTCCAGCCCCAAGTGTCTGTGTTATAGGTATCAATGTCGTCGACGGTGATATCATAGGAGGCAGCAAGGGCTGAGCATGAATCACCAGTTACGACTAGGTACGAATAGCAATTTCCATCTGCATCCGGTTGCGGTGTGTTGTCGGGGAGCGTCCCATCGCTGCAGCAGACATACTCCCCCACGGCCAGTGTGGAACATTCAGTTGAGCTTGGGTTGTAGTCAGTAAACTCTGCTGCCGTAATTCCACACTCCGCAGCAAGTGTTTCACATGTGTCTCCAGATACCACTTGGGCAGTGGTGCATGTGTCACGTGAAGACAATTTCCGGCTACGGTCATAGCGTTGAGATCGCCTTGCCAGCATGGTCGAGTTGCTAGCTGTACTATTGATTCCGTCATCCAATGGAGATGGAACGAGAAAGGTGACGTTTTTCCAGGCTAGGGTAGTTTCACCCGTGGAAGTAAGACAGCTGCTGTTCTTCCACGACTGGACAGAAAGCTGAGCAAAGGAGAGATCGGCGTTGGTGTTGACCACTATTCCTAGGGAGTACCTGGCTGTACGGTTCTCGCAAAGCTGGACCAGGACATTTTCGGAAACACCGCCATCGCTTTTGACTTGAGCAGCAAGTTGCTCAAGGACCGAAGTAATCACGCCTTGGCTGGCCAGTCCTGATCCAACATAAACACCAATAGCGACGGTTCCGGAGTAGGCAAAATTGATTGTCTCATTGCAAGAAGCTCCAGATAGAGTGGAAAATGTTTGCAATTGCTCCAGGGCAGTGACCACATCAGCAACACCAGCCGAGGACGAAGAACCAGAAGAGGTCAACTGCAAGGGGGACGTCACTTCCGTCTGATTCACGCTGCTTGACTGACATGTTGTATTGGTAGCTGTCGACACGGCGCTATCGACTGATTGCAAGTCCGCGGTACACGCAGCAATACTGATATGCGTGTTGGGGTCGTCGAGCTGGTTGAACAAGGCAAAATCGAGCAGCATAGTACTGTTGCACAGATCGAGACGGTTGATACTGTGATAAACAAACCATTCCGCAGAATCGACGCCAGCACTGCTGCAACTCGAAGGACAACGACTTCTTGTTGCATCAGACAATTTGGAGGTATAATTGCCAGCTATGACCGCGGCTCTGAGTGCTGCTCGGTCCGTTGTTGCTTGTGCGGCTGGTGCAGAGCGAGTGGTGAATGGTGCTTTACTTAAATATGCCTCCAAAGAATTGCTGGCTGCTGCGAGTGCGTTGGCGTCAATGACCAGAGCCCCTTGAACGGACCAAGTGGCCACCATAAAAATGGCAATTGCCAATATAATTTGTCTCATGGCGAATGGTGAGTGCAACGTGTAGGAGCGAGCAAAGCAGACCGACTCCAGCAATATATATAAAGAAACAAAAGTGTGCAAGTATCTGCCACCAAGCTCGAGGCAGAGGTAGAAGGACAAACAACAAGAGAGAACAGGAGTTGGGCAAGTCAACCTCTCTTCCCAGACATTGCGGTAGCAAGATACTTGCGGGCCCTGGCTCCACTAGAGAATTGGTTATACATGCTTGCTCCGTATGAGGAAGCTCTTGCAACATCTTGCTTGATCTTTCCAAACACGAATTCAGCCGGGAAATAAGGAGCAGCTGGAATCCAGCCCTGTTAGGAAGCTGTTCAAAAGAAGGCCCGTTTAACAGAAGGCCTGTTAGATAGGTGGTCTGTTCAATATTCAACATTGCTCACCCTGGTCAAGGTGGTAACTCCATATACGAGTCCTCGGAGTCCTCGCCGCCTTTCTCAGAAATCCTACTGACGCTAGATTGCCGGCTAGGCCCGTGATTTCCCGTCCGTTCTAACCCCCTGACCTTTAAAACATTAGTTTAGGCTTCTCAGAAAGGCGTACTTTGATCTCCAGTTACAGCGCAAAATATAGCACGGCGTTCACTAGGCTTGGATTAAATTGAGCATATCCGGAATTGGATGAAGACTTGGATACAGGACCATTATGGGGGGGTACAGTACTCAGTTTCTGGTGTTTCTGCCTGCCGAGGAACTACGCAGTATAATCCCAAGGGCTTTGTGACGCTGTACCGGACTCTTTCTCGAGCCACTCCATTATTTGAGAGCTGGCGGAGAAGACGTCAGGCGGCGATTGACGTAAGCGGTAGACCCACCAAGTATTAGAATTCCGCGTTTAATTACAGTAGCCATCTACCCCAGCTAACGGCTACGATAATAACGCCACAGCCAAACCCTCCAGTTTACAAGGTTAAGGTATTCAGGGGGGGGGGCGGATAGTGCTACAGGCCATCCATTTGGCGCCAAAGGATTTGCTCATGTCCACTAGTGGAAATGCAGGACTCTACAGCAAGGGTCGCTGTTAGATCTAGCTCGAAAAGATTGAATAGATCGATCAGCCGCGCTACACGACGCAGCATGCACTTGCCACAGGGCAAAACCTGCACGTGAGAACAGGTCAAAGAGCGAAGCTAGATCTAATATCCCGTAGCGGCTATGCGCGTATTTAGCCGGCTGGCCTGCGTTGAGGATCATGCTGGGAGCGATTGCGATTGCATGGCGCCTCGGAAACCCCATTCTCGCCCTCCTCCGTACGCCTAGAGCACACTGTGCAGCATATGTCGGGTGCTTACTGGGGGAGGGCGTCACGGGGGTTCCTGAGTTTGCCGGCTAGGCTCCAATATAATCCTACTCGCCATTGTAGCATCTGACAAATACTAGATGCTTTCAGGGGGGCTATAGCTAACGGTCAAGTGTAGGGTAGGTTGGGCCTTTTCCTCCTTTTCCACTCGCGAGCAGGGCGAGTAGCCTACATGGTTGTTCTGGGATTGGTGCAGCAAGAGAGATTCTCCCGAGCCTGCCCATAATATCGACTTTCGTTTGGGCATAGGTTATCATCCCAAGGCCATCATCTCTCCTCTCATACCCGTCTTCCTCGCCCTTCTTCATGCTCGCATCGTTTCTCCCCTTCGTCGATTCTGATGCAAGGCCTACTTCGTTATGCTCTTTCCCAAGATGTATCTCTCTCTCAGAGGTCTACTGACATTCATCCTTCTACTTGATGTCGGCACCACTTCTCCGGTAAAAGATTGGCAAGATCTTGCCTACCTGAACAAAACTCTTGTTCGTCGCGCGCCTTCGGCTTCGACCCTCTTCACCTTAGGAGGTTGTTCTACAGCTCAAGAAGCAACCATCGATGCTTGGATTGCAGAGATAACCTTGCTACATAATGCGGCGACGGCGGCGTATGCGAACACGGATAGTGATTTGGTAGGAAACCTGATGCAACTTGAATGGATAATGGGCATCCGATGGAATTCGGATTCGACACCTACAGATACAGGTTCTGACAGTCTATGGAGTAATATTGGAGGTACCTAAGTTCTCCCCTATCTGCGCTGACTCTAGATTTATATTAACTCTGATAAACAGTTCGTCTAGCAGCGGTCTCCAAGCTCCTCAACGGAGGCGGCCTGGCTGGTTCAACGACTGGCAAGCCTCCGTATCTGTTTTGTGGGGATTCTTTTGCTACCTACGCTCCATGGAACCAGCCTGTCCAGAACGCGCTTGGAGAGTCCGTCCCCAGTTCAGACGGCAGTGGCAACGTCCTCACAGTTGCAGAGGTCTTTCCATCAAAAGAGGCACAAGGCGGCCACCTGCCCTTCTGGGTATCTGTTTTGAAGGGCTACATGTTCGATTCTAACGGAGCCACCACGTTGTGTGGAAAGGCGTCCCTTTACGCGGCCACCACCATACCATCAGCCCCAAGTGAAGTAGGGACCGTGAAAACTGGTACATTTGACAGATTTTTCTGGTTCTGCCCACGAGGGTTTACTCCAATGGTGGCAAACAATGGAGCGACAGTCACAAGTCAGTCGCCTCATTCAGCAGCTCTTCTCTCCACCGCAGTCACATATGACGGGTATCCTAGTGCCGGTACTCGTGTAGGGCTGGATTCATTAGCACCTATCAGTTGCACACTCTACCACGAACTCTTCCATCTGACTGATGTCGCGCAAACTACTGGGGATCCGTATAGTAGGTCCTTTCCATTTATCTCCTTTCCGGCCCGTCCTCTTACAATCGGAGCCGGACCAACTGCACAGCATCTACTAATTTGAACCTTGATATTTCTAGTTAAGACAGAGGATATTTATGACGCGGGAGAATTTGCTGCTTCAAATATTGCTGATAACCCCGAGTCTTATGTTCTGTTCGCACTTGCCTCGTACATCTACAGTAATCCGCCCGAAGGTACCCCAGAAAAGCCAGCGGTCGTGTTTCCTGGGGGATTCTCGAAGACTGTGGATGAAGTCATGGACGACGACGATGATTGATAGATGATTAAGCATGTGCTTCTACTTTTCAGTATAATCGTATACTTCCTGGAACCCGTGCTTGAGCAATAGCGACGGGGGAGTGTGTTTACGCATCGCGAGTTGTAATAAACTGAAGATATATAAAGCAAGTCACATGAAGTGTTCATTACGTTCCCTGCGGTGTCTGCAATGTTGAGGCTGAGGCGCACTTGAACCCTCGCTTAGATCTAGCCTCGTACCTTGGCGATGTGCCTGGGCGATGTGCCTTGGCGATTTCCCGTGCCGCACACACGGCCCGCCCCATGGCCGCCGCCTGATGCAGGTAATCAATGATCTGCATCGCCCCGTTTTCGAAGGAATAGCCCGATCTAGCCACTTATCGCCGCACAGTCCGTTATACCCCACATAGTGTGACGAGGGGAGGAGCAGTCAGCGGACGAGCCGAGACTTAAGGGGAAAATACTCCGATACAAAGAAATTGACATGCGGTAGCATTCTAAGCTTAATCCTCTTGCCTAGCCTTATCAGCCACCATCTCCTTTTAGCCACCGGCCTCGCATCGGCATCTCCTTTGGGCTCACACGCGGAGGGGAAGGATGTCATCGCTCGGTCTTCTCAAACGTCTAAGATCTTAGTCTAGGCAGCAGGGTTCTACAGCTGCTGGTGCTTGTTCACGACGAAGCCAATGGGAGGCCGTGCAGCTTTTGCCCTGCCGCATATCTCATCTTGTACTCGCCAGGGGATGCTGACTCCTATTGCTCGGCAGGACAGGCACAAGATCAAGACCCAGTTAGGCATTGAATAAGCATACAGCCGGCTACTAGTCATGGGAACTTCTTATGCTGGGCCTAATGAACTATCGAATAGTTAGCCAATTCGGTCGGCCTTATTTCACGGCTTTTAAGTCTTGATGGATATTACCCGTTATCGAAAAAAGGAGTGTGCCCGGTGCCCTACAATACCCGTTGAAGAAAAGTTGATCTGCGGGTGACAATTTGGGATCTAATTCTACATATGGCTGCACATGAGCGCGTTTTCTCCATCATCCAGAATTCCACTGTCCCTCCCGACTTTCTTGGTGCTTGATGCCTGCCCAGAAATCATGATGCTCTTCCGCCTCATCTCTTCAGCACTGGCCGTCCAGCTGGTTGGAGCTTACTTGGTGTCTCCTGACGGCACCGCGGCCCCGGGGACAATCAGTACCTGCAGTGACTGGGTTCAGGATTCATACGCCCTAACTTGTACCCTCATCGAGGAGTATTTTGGAATAACAGCAGAGGAATTTGAGTTATGGGTGAGTGTTTGTTGTTCTCTCTTTGTGCTTGTATATTCCATGGATCTTCAATTTCTAACTCGAGTAGAACCCCACCACGACGGAACTTGGCGCCGACTGTACTCTAATATCAGATCTATATTACTGCGTGGCAATCAATTATGGTGCTGTGTCTACACCCTCGAACTACCTGCCATCAACTTTGTCCACGATGATTATTCTACCCTCAACAGCAACAGCAACAACGACCTCAACAGCTGTACCTGCTACGATAACAACTTCAGCCAGCTCTTCATGCACTGGTGTTGCTGTAGCGTCGCCAACGCCATCTGGCGCTGTGTGCGATGTGCAGGCTGATTCTGTCAGCCTCACAGGAGCAGGTACGCTTATTGCCTATGCTTCTGGAAGTCCTTATGTAGCAAGCATCGAAGCTTGCGCTGCCGAATGTATAGCAACTGCTACCTGTACAAATATCTATTTTGTAGCCGGAGCTAACTGCAACTTGCACTACGGACCAATTTCGTATACAATCAATACCAGTGGGGTGAATGCATATAGCCTCTACGATGTTTCCTGTTTCACCACTTGCGCTACAAGCACTACAAGCACTACAAGCACTATAAGCACTATAAGCACTACAAGCACTACAAGCCCTACAACGACCACACCAACAACGACCGGCAATGGAATCACTACTCCTACACCATACCAAACAGGCATGGCAACGAATTGTGATAGTTTCCACTTAGTTGTTAGTGGAGATGAGTGCGGTACTATTGCTACTGATGCTGGAGTCTCGCTCGCTGACTTCTACGCGTGGAACCCAGCCGTTGGTACAACGTGCGAGTTTTTGGATCTGGGCGATTATGTCTGTATCGATATCGTTGGGGTGACACCGACTACGACTTCGAGCGGCAATGGCGTCGCAACTCCTACGCCATACCAAACAGGCATGGCAACAAACTGTGATAGTTTCCACTTGGTAGTTAGTGGAGATGAGTGCGGTACTATTGCTACTGCTGCTGGAGTCTCGCTCGCTGACTTCTATGCTTGGAACCCAGCCGTCGGTTCAACATGCGAGTATCTAGACCTAGGAGACTATGTCTGTATTGGATTAATACCGACGACCTCTTGCACATCGGCTTCTGTCTTAGCAGCCCCAACAGAATATGCATCTACTTGTGGCGCATATGGATTCTCAGATGACACGACAGTTTCACTATTACTTGTCTCGTATACTGCCGGTAGTCCCTACGTTGCAAGCGCGGCTGCTTGTGGAGCGCAGTGTCTAGCTAATACTGCTTGTACTAACCTTTATTTTACGGAAGGGAGCTACTGTAACTTGCATGAAGAGACAAGCACATTCACAGCGAGCACTTCAGCTGGTTACTTCTCGTGGTATGAGGCGGATTGTTTTTCAACTGGGGAAGCATGTGGCTCATTTGGGTTTTCAAATGATGTTACCAGTACACTAATTATCTCGTATACTTCGGGTAGTGCATATGTGGCAAGTGCTGCTGCGTGTGGTGCAGGGTGTCTGTCTACAGCCGCTTGCACAAATGTCTATTTCATAGAAGGAGAATATTGTAATCTGCACTCTGGAAAAACCTCATTCACTGATAGCATCTCAGCTGGCTACTTCGCTTGGTACCAGTATGACTGCTTTGAATGTTAGATTACCTAGTTGGATACAGTAACGATTAGTTAGTTGTGAAAGAAGATAAGATGATTAGTACGTTGTTCTATGTATGTATATATTTGAAAGTATTTAGAAAGCTCTTGTCTCCATTTTCTCCCAGTGAGCCGAATTAGCCTCAAAAAAAGAAAATAAATACTAATACTACTATAATTTTTCTAAGATTCGGGATCCCCGAAGACCAACGTGAATATGTATATCGATTTGAATTGGACCTTGGTCATGTGACTCTTAACATAAGAACTCGGACCCACCCCGCACCCCGCGAAGGACAGTTTTCCCTAGATCTTCATGGAGAAGACCCATTGTCCGAAACACAACGCAAGTCTCCCTACAACATCAATATGTCTTGGAAATTGGCTAAGAGTATATAAAAATCCTCTCTTCTTCCGTCCTCAATGGCAATATGTGCTTTGTCACCGCTGGCTTATTGAGACATCGGGTGTAGCGACGCAAGACAACTTCCATAGGCTGATATTCTACCACAGAAACCGAGGAGACCTCGGCGCCCGGGCCAGATGTACAGGACAGTAAAGCTATTTCCGCTAATGACAATAAAAGTGGTACGTAATCCACACCGCGTGCTTAGGTCTTGCTAAACTTCCCAGCCTCTCCCGAGATTCTTCCAATACAACTGCGGAATCAGCCTCGATGTGGTATTTTGACTGTTACCCTTTACGAAGGGGCTGGTCTCTCCGTTGCAGACAGATACAGCGATGTGTTCCGCAGGCTTGAACGCGAGCCTAACTGGGAGGACGAGGAATTCAGAATACAGAGCACTGGCGGCTCACCCTTCAACCACCGATTCTTACCTTACGCCCTTTTAGATTTTGAGAAGTCGCAAGTGGTTGTCGAATCAGTTTCTGGAACTACTAAAAATCCCGTGTGGGCAGGAAACAAGACTTCGTACATGTTTGATGTTTCTAGGGTTGCTGAGTTGACGGTTTATCTTTACCTCAGGAGCCCAATAGCTTCCGGGGGAAATCAAGATTTTTTCCTCGGTGCCACAAAACTGAATCCCTGGGCCGACGAAAGTCACCAATACGTTAGAAACCCTAACTTACAGAAGAAAAATAATTCTACTGCAGAGTTGACTCGAGAAGAAAAGACTTCCGATACAAAATGGTTGGACGTTCGAGATGGCACGGGGAAAATTCGTATCGGGGTTGAATTCGTGGAGCATATGCCACCGAGAGTGGGCGACTTTGACGTATCGGACTATGTTGACTCTATAAAGCTTATTGGAAACGGTATTGCGGGAACCGTGTCCAAGGTCAGGACGAAGCGGACAGAACGATTTTACGCTTTTAAGCAACCTCAAGGGGGGTATAATTACATGCCTGAAGTAGATCCCATCCTCGTTTCTGGGATCAACAACCCGTTTATCGTACCGCTCACGCATGTTTTTCAAAAACCAAACAGCTTATTCCTCTTCTCACCATTCGCCAGGGGCGGACACCTTTTCTACCACCTTCAGAAGGAGCAACGTCTCAATGTTAATAGGTCGAAATTTTATACCGCTGAGCTTCTTTGCGCATTCGACTGTTTGCACGATTTCAACATAGTTTACTGCCACTTAAAGCCGAAAAATGTACTTCTAGATACTTTAGGGCATATTGCTTTATGCGATTTCGGTCTCTACATGTCAAAGACAAGGGCGGTTCAAGAACTATCAACGCTAGAGTATCCAGCTCCCGAACTGCTCCTCGGTCAAGGTCTTACCAAGTCAGTGGATTGGTGGACATTGGGAGTTTTTCTCTACGAAATGTTAACAGGATTACCCCCGTTTTACGATGAAGACTCTAATGAGAAACACCGCAAGATTCTCTCCGAACCCCTCAACTTCCCCGGGCCAAATATCATTCCCCCAACCGCCAGAGATCTCTTAACCAAACTTCTCGATCGCAAACCCGAGCAGAGACTGGGAGCGAACGGGTCCTCTGAAATCAAAAGTCATCCATTTTTCCAAGGCATAGATTGGCACAAGATTCTCCAGAAAAAATATGAACCCACCTTCAGGCCCAACGATGTTGCAGAGATCTTTCGAGAAGAAGCACGCTCCACGAGCGCTACTTGGAGAAAGCGCTTCAAAGGATTTTCGTACGCTCGACCAAAAGGCAGTATCGAGAGCAAGAGTGAAAACAACCCTTCGGCCAAGGACTCAACTCTAGTCGATGACCACAACGAATCCAGCGCACTCCCGGGCAAAGAGGTAGCAGAAGGGCCCGCACTGCCAGACGAAGCCAATCTCTCTCTTCCCTCCCCATCCCCTCAAGTAGCCATAGAGAAAGATGACGGATGGACGTTGATATGGGAAGAGGCCGCCCAGGCGTTCCACTTCTACAATCACTTCACAGGTGCAATAGAATCAGCCAATCCTCGGGTCCCAGACCCTGTAGCGCCTGGCGTCGAAGTCAGACCGGTTCTTACAACACCAAATCCTCAAGAGACTGCACCTCACGATGGTTCTCCTACAGTGCACACTTTGCCTAGCCAAACCCAGATGCGCGATGCACTTGAGGTAGCATTAAATGCCGGATATCAACATGTGGTCCCACAATTATTAAAATGCGGCATGGACTTGAACATCAAACTATTTGGTGGCTCGCAGACACCACTGGAATGGGCTACCGAACATGAAAATCTCGGTCTGGTAGAATTGGTTCTTGAAAAAGGCGCTGACGCAAATTTTACGTCCGCTGCATTCACCAGAAATCCAGCCTTAATAAGGGCAGTAGAGAAAGGGAATCAGGAGTTAGTCAAAGTTTTAGTGCCGAGAACCAACCGTGTACTCTCTACTAGAGCTCTATGTCTCGCTGTGGATCAACAGGACAGCCCGATTGTCGACCTCTTGCTAGAACATGGCGTCAGTTGTGACTTCGTTAAAGGAGATCGACCTCCCCCTATAGACTCTCAGAAGGACGGCTGGCGTATCAGTGAGTCAGCAGAGGCAAAGGAATTCATACCCCCCCTCGTCCGAGCAGTCATTTTAGGAAACACAGACCTGGTACGGGTGCTGCTTGTGAACGGGGCAGATGCTAACGTTGGTTATCATGACCTTGTCCGTAGTCATGGAAGGCATTTGAAAACATACATGTGTTGCGGAAGAGCTGTACAGGTAGCGATGGAGCTACAACGCCAGGAGATAGTTGACATGTTACTTGAATCCGGCGCAGACATTAGTCTTCCACAACCCGTCTGGCTATACCATGGATGTCCAGGTACACCGAGGGATGTATATCTTAGGATTACGTCGGGCTTACGGACTGCAGCGGCAACACTGGAGCAAAGAAAAGAGGGCAGAGAGAGTAGCTAATTATGATAGCCAGTTGCCAGAGTATCTTTTCTTCAAATCCAAGCCTTGAACTGCCCTGTAGGAGAGGAGTTTCTGAGTCTTTACTGTCTGTTATTAGTCTATCGTTGCAAGAGAAGTACAGGAGAGTACTTGTGTTCTTCGAAACCGACGGGGAAGCTTGCGAAAAATAAATGCGAGATGAAAGATCGACGGAAAAGGATATATGTATGTGATACTCCTGACTCACAGCAAAGTAAATGTAGTAGGACGCCTTGTATTGCTGCGCTTATTAAAAGTATAAGCATCTTCTCTAAATTAGAAGTATATTCTATCTTGGAATCTCATTTATTAATTGTTTTTTTTTTTTTAAAAAATACCATCTAAAGATTCTGTTACGATACCGAAGGGCTATAGGAATAGGGGTGTTATAGGCAGTTGGACACATACATATATATTCATACGCAATCAGGCCTATATTCCCAAACCTCTCATCTGTCAAGCCTTTGGTGAACGCCTAGAGAGACTCCTAAGCCAGCCCTTCGCAGTGCCGCAGCGCAACCGCAATCGACACCTGCAGCCTTAGTATATTATATTATATTATTACATCAACTGCTTGGTCTGTGCACGACCGGACACTTTTGCCATCCCGCTGTGCCGAGATGGCGCTGCAGATACATCCTACCTGCTAGACAGACAGATAGACAGACAGACAGACAAAAACACAGACAGGCACTACAAGCCATCAGCTGTACGGCGACGACGGCGGCGTCCGGCTGCGACCGGCTAAGACGGCCCTTGCCTGCAGGCGATATTAGTCACTTCAGACAGCCGGGCGACGGCTGACGGCTGCCCCGCGCTTCGCACCGTCGTCACAACCTTAACCAGATCCCAGGAAGCTCTGCACGTCATCTCCTGCGCAAGCACAGTAAGGTGCGCAAGCACAGTTAAGTCCTCTTTGCCGCACCGCAGCGCAGCGCAGCGCAGCGTCCGCGGTTCCCGCTCGTGACTGGGGCGCCCCGTGCCACGTCAGGCCCGTCGAATACGAGGCTCCCGTTGCGGCCCTTTTCCCCCCACCGCCGCCGTCCACGCTGTGCATGCGGTCCCGTCCTGGATCTCGAGCCCCCCCTCCCCCCGAGTCCCGAGTCCCGAGTCCAGGAACCTGCCCCGGGTGCTGGTGCTGGTGCTGGGCAGAGAACCCCTCTCGCTGCTGCTGCTGACTGCCGCTGCCGGCTCGTGGGGCCGTCTGATACAGTGCTTCGCTGTCGTCGCCATTCAGAATCTACCTTGTCCTTCGATCTCCGTCTGCGAAGCACGTGAGCATGTGGGGTCTCTGTGCTGCGTCCGGCCGTGATTGTCAGTCGATGTCGAGTGGGTATTCCGCTGGCTCAGGTACGCGTCCCCGAGCCCTCGAGTACAGAAGGAGGCGCATGCAACGGGGCCTATTCGTGATTCGTCAATCTAGTGTGTGTCATCCTGTGAACAAGGAATCCTCAATGCAATGTCCTTTAAATGCTCTACATCTGCTCTTGGGACATCTGCAATTCTACCTGACCTGCATGACCTGCACTAGCCTGCAGATACGATTACCCAGCTGTCGTCATCACTCCTGCTTAACATCCTCCTATTTCACGAAGCCAAAGCCCAGCGTATCATAATCTCTATCGAGTCCCTACATCATTCCTGTTCTCTCCCCTTTCCGGCATGGCACAGAAGAGATTCGAGCATATTGCTCCACGATCAGATGGCCACGAGGCTGGGAATTTGACAAGGCTGCCGGCTGAGGCTGTTACACAGATAGCTCCTGAGAACGGACCGCTTATTCATATAATTGATATTCGCCACAATGCCATCGAACTTGACTTGAAGAAAGAAATCATGACAATGTTGCAGCCCGAGAAAGGGCCTAAGCAGATGCCTACGTTGCTGCTCTATGATGAGAGGGGACTGCAACTCTTCGAAAAGGTACCCGATGCCAAGTAGCACAATAGATTTGACGCTCACGACCATCAGATAACATACCTGGACGAATATTACCTGACCAATGCTGAAATCGACGTGCTGAAGAGGTCGGCTCGCCAACTTGCACAGAACATCCAGTCGGAATCGATGGTCGTTGAGCTGGGTAGCGGGTGCGTCCAAATACTAGCGCGTAGTGGGCAACCGTAGACGTTGCAACTAATGCGAGTATAGAAATCTCCGAAAGGTGAGTATCCTGCTGGAGGCTCTGGAAGCTGCTGGGAAGGACATCGACTACTACGCCCTCGACTTGTCCTTGACGGAACTCCAACGCACATTAGCGGCTGTCCCAACTTTCAAGCATGTCAGATGTCACGGGTTGAACGGCACCTACACCGATGGTCTTTCATGGCTCAAGTCGGGCGCGGATCCTTCGCGACCAAAGTGTATCATGTCTTTAGGATCCAGCATTGGTCTGGCAGCTCTGCTCCTTCTATCGCCGCTTACTGATTTGAACAAGGCAATTTCCGCCGTCATGAGGCGTCGTCATTTCTTAAAACCTTCTCTGATGTTCTACAACCGTGTGACTCTATGCTGATAGGTCTTGATGCGTGCAATGACCCTGCGAAGGTCTAGTGAGTACCCGTAAATTCCAGACTTTCCTACCTACCTAACCTCTCTGATTCCAGTCATGCATATAATGGTTAGTCCTACTGCACGGTCCTCAGGTCGCCACTGACAAATCTTTACTGCAGATCGTGAAGGAGTAACGCACAGGTATTGTTTACTCTCTAAAGCAAGTGAACACCAGTTCACTTGGCTTACATCATAAAGTTTTATCCTGAATGGCTTGGAGAACGCAAATAGCGTCCTCGGCCAGGAGGCGTTCAATGTGGACGACTGGAAAGTCATCGGCGAGTATGTATATGATGCTGATGGCGGCCGCCACCAAGCATTCTACTCGCCCAAGAAAGATGTCACCGTGAATGGTGTTCGGATCAGGGAAGGAGAGCGATTGCAGGTGGAGCAGAGCCTTAAATACTCGGAGCAGGAGATCACAGGACTGTGGAGTTTGGCAGGTCTGAAGGAAGTCGGGAAGTGGTCGGCGTCGACCCAGCCGTACAGTGAGTACCATTTACTATGCTCCCTCCATCCGTCCCATGGCCCGTGTTGGCTGGAAGGCTGGAAGTGTGTCGAAGAGCCAGCCCGTCCGGAGAAATCACGACGCGGCGTAATTATCTCCCCTCATCAATTTCTGGCGAAAACCACCGACGGATTATCATTCACGAACTATACAAGCCAAGAAGCAGGGGGTGCATCCGAATATACTTTGGCATCCTCGATCGCACCCGCTTCACGGAATGTTGCCAAAACCTTAATTGCCCAGATAAGATACGGCCCTGGTCTGTCTGGGGCAATTATTTGTCAGTCCGGGTCATGCGCGGACCGACAGCCGCTTCCACATAAGCATCATAGACTTATTACTACATCACTGTTACGATCACCCTTTTCTTTATTACCCCGCATAGCATCCGTGCCACAACATATCCATCTTTAAACTTTTCTTATATCCCACTCGCCACCACTGGCTTATTTTTTATTTTAGATATTCACATGTTGACGAAGCGAGAAATGCCTTTCCACCTCAACCCCTCACGGTATGCCGCTTCCACGGTTCCCACCATTGACGACTGGAGAGGGATGTGGGCGGCCTGGGACAGAGTCACGCGCGGTATGATCCCGGATGATAGATTACTGGATAGCCCAATCAAATTGCGCAATGCGTGTATTTTCTACCTTGGACATATCCCGACTTTCTTGGACATCCAACTCAACAAGGCGACCAAGGAGCCTTTATGCGAACCTTCGTATTATCCGTCGATTTTTGAGAGAGGGATTGACCCCGATGTTGATAATCCTGATAACTGCCACTCCCATTCCGAGATTCCCGAGAAATGGCCACCGCTAGAGGAGATTCTGGCTTACCAAGGTCAGGTGCGGAGGAAGGTGGAAAGGCTGTACGAAGACAAGGCGCCTGACCATTCGAGGAAACTTGGTCGATCATTGTGGATTGATTTTGAGCATGAAGCGATGCATCTAGAGACCTTATTATATATGCTTCTCCAAAGTGACGAGACACTTCCTCCACCACGAACGGTCAAGCCCGATTTCGAACAGGATGCTGAGCACGATGCAGCAGCAGCGGTGCCAAATGAGTGGTTCACCGTACCAGCACAAACCATCACCGTTGGTCTCGACGACCCAGAAGATAATTCTGGGCCAGATAGCCATTTTGGGTGGTGAGCAACGTCACTCACTATTACTAGAAACGGCAGATGCTAAGTGAAATTACCAGGGACAATGAGAAACCGGTTCGAAAAGTTACTGTGCCATCATTTCAAGCTAAAGGACGGCCAATTACCAATGAAGAGGTAACTTCTTAATTCAAAGGACTCGTGAGATTTCGGACTGACCTGACTGGCTCCCAGTTTGCGACCTACCTAGATGCTACGGAGAGCGACCACATCCCTGCTTCATGGGCAGAACAGAAGGTAAACGGAGTGAAGACCAATGATGATGTCAATGGCCTCACGAACGGTCACGTGAATGGCGCAGCAACATTATCCAAGGGATATCTAGACGGGAAATCAGTGCGCACAGTCTATGGCCTTGTTCCTCTCAGACATGCTCTCCACTGGCCGGTATTTGCCTCCTATGATGAACTGGCTAGGTGTGCGGAATGGATGGGCGGGCGCATCCCAAAGGTCGAGGAAGCTCGAAGCATATACAGCCACGTCGATGGCCTAAGACACAAAGAAGCAGAGCAGCATCTTGGAAAGACCATCCCGGCCGTGAACGGGTATGCTAACCTGCCCACGTGCCCTGCATTGCGCTCATACCTTGCTAACACCTTGCAGCCATCTCGTAAATGACGGCGTCGAAGAGAGCCCGCCATCACGGTCTTCGGCAGCAGCAAAGGCCTCTCAGGAGCTCTTTGTGAACCTCGAGGGTGCCAACGTGGGCTTCACCCACTGGCACCCCGTTGCCGTGACCGCCAACGGCGACAAACTCGCCGGACAAGCAGAGATGGGCGGCGTTTGGGAGTGGACGAGTTCGCCCCTGACAAAGCATGAGGGCTTCGAGCCGATGCCTCTATATCCCGCCTACACAGGTAAGAATCGACATCTCTCTCTCGCAAGGCATGAACCATCTACTGATCTAGCCGCAGCGGATTTCTTCGACGGGAAACACAACGTCGTGCTCGGCGGGTCGTGGGCGACTCATCCAAGAATCGCCGGCCGAAAATCCTTGTAAGTCCCGTCCCGTCCTGTCCCGCTCTCACCGGGGATGTTCTCTGGATACAACAGCAGCAGCTTGGTATCTGACACGGTTTGCTCGATAGCGTAAACTGGTACCAGCGAAACTACCCGTACGCCTGGTGTGGCGCGCGTCTCGTCCGCGACCTATAGAAGGCTGGCAGCATCATTTCATGTCCACGAACACGAGACGCGACCACGACCACGAAAACGATGAATTAATGAATCTGTCTCAACGACCGTCCATATGAAGGCGCGACTCAACTTCGCTGCCAGCTCCGAAAACATGTAGCATCAATACAAAAAGTCTTTGGCTCTTCTGCACCACCTTTCCACCCAAATAATCGGGTGACATCTCGGGCTGCCTCTTCTCCCTCTGATGAATCCCCGTATCCACCCATCCCCGCATCCTATAATGTAACCATATGCTGGTGTGTAGACATCCCATGATGCGGAGCTGCATCTTCCAGCAGCAGTGGTCGGGTCCCGTGCCTGCAATGCCGTGAGCAGCCGCGGACTCGCGCAGTAGAATGTAGAGGGCGGATAGCGGCGACACGTGCATCTCCTGAGCCAGCACGATATGCAAACGAAGATATAAAAGTCCGATTCCCAGGCCCAGCTGCTCTTGATGCAACCCCTTCCAGACCTGTTACCAGCATCCTGCAAACTGACCCCCCGGCAAGACAAGACAGCCCAGCTTACCCCGCCATCAACCGCATCCCCCGAAAGACACCCGGCTGCGAGCCCTCCCACCGCTTTCCAGGCACAGCCTGGCGGGTAGCAGAGTGCCGTGCGAGGCTAGGGCATTCACTCGGGGCGGTGCCGCTCCGAGTTTCGATCCGGGAAGCGCTAGGCGCACCTCGGCAACTTGTTTACCGTTCGTTGCTCGGGGGCCAGGATTCTGAGGTTATCCCAGGCCGCGTCGCGGGAGCACCTCTTCACCGCGGCCACGACACCCCGGGCTCAAGCATCGCGCATAACCACCCCACATTCGTTTTCTTCTTTTTTCTTTTTGCCCCCCCCCCGGCTCCCGCGTGCTTCGTCGTTCGTTGAGGGACCGCGCTTGAAAGGTTTGCAAGAGATCCTCATGCTCCCCTGCCCCTGTTCTGCTCCTCGATCACCGCTTGGAGACCGTGGTGGAGCCGTGCGCCGATGGGCTTTGGGTGCCCATGGCCACACGCAGAGAGCAGCTAGCTGGTCCTCCCTACGCTGTGATCTCCATCCAAGGCATTTCCTGAAACCGTCTTTTTTGATTAGTTAAAAGACAAGGCTGACGAGAGAACATGATAGCTACGTGACTCCTCCACGATCTCGATCCATCAACCTCGACGGAGTTCTTTGATGACGTAAAATACGTCGAGTACTAGCTCGTTACCTACATAACTGTTGCCGTTTGCAATAGACGCACCAGAAGACAAATCGAACACCACTCCTGTCTTGGGAATGAGAAAAAAGTACCATGCCGTCCAACTCTGCCTTTTTCAAGTGGGAAGATAGCCCCGGTCTTGGTAGGTCCAACTCCTGGAAGCTCTTGATATCTCTTTCTAACATTTCCGATAGATCATCACTGTGGAGTCTGTTCCACTGTGCTAACAAGTGTGTCTTCCAATAATGATGTAAATCGTGCCGACTAACAGGTCTTCAGACCCTCGAGCTCTCAATACCTGTGTTGGCAAGCATGTTGAGCCATGTCATAGGTATCATCAACAATTACACTTCATTCGTAAGTAGTCGCCTTTTCGTCCCAACTATCCAGTATATGACCTAGATTTCGCTAATCTCTTTTGGTTGGGTTTGCCTTTAGAGAAGAGCCATGAATGTTTTAGGTACACTTCTCTTATTTCTTCTCATTTGAACGTCGCTGACTGGTCCGAAGCTGCTGCACATCAGATGAGATGCACCACAAACGCCACCGGGCCATAGCACTACAGGTCCGTGAGATTAAGGGAAATGACCAAGCCATCATTATGCTTCATCTTCGGCCAGAAAAGAAAAAGGCAAAGGGTTCCTTTATCTCTGAGACATCTCTCTCCGACATCGCATCCGAGTCCACCTCTCAGGCATCCAATGATATTATGGTAAAGCAGGATGTTACAGTTCTAACAAAGAAGGAGCAAAAGAAGGCTCGTAAATCGGCTGCATACACTGCACGCGAAGAACTCGAGCTCCAGATCGTTACAAAGGAGGACTTGGATTTCATAAGTGAGGCTATACACCTCAAGACCGACACCGGAAAGGGTTCATCGCTGGACATAGACCATGGGGACCCGGATAATATAGATTCCATTGGGATCAACATGGAACATCTTCAGGACAACCTGAGATTTAATCCATTCGAGAGAAATAGATTGTACAATCGGTACAAGAAGCCCAAGTGGGAAATCGAATCGCAAACCCCAAAGAAAAAATCCAACATCCAGGCAGCAACTACTCCTAAGAATTTTTCTAGTTATGGAATGAAGGGTTCCCCTGCAACTCCGCCTGCCTCTTGGGGAGTGCTTTCTGGTCTGGATCCTGATATTTTTGAGCGCCTTGGAGTTCAGCTCGTTAATGCACATGATGTGAGCAAGAAGCGTAAAGATCTGGTCTTCAAGCTTGCAGGTGCTATCAAGGCGGACTTAGACATCATCGATCGAGAAATGCGAGATGCCAAGACCCGAGCCGAGGGTTTCTGGCGCTTTGTGAGCAAAGGAACACTCACAAGCCTTGTAGAACTTCATAAGACTTTCAGCTGGACAACAGGTGAGCTTGTAAAGGAACGAAATACGAAGAGAGTGGATCTGGAGCTGGATGAGCTTACTGCCATGGCAGCTACGGTTGACTTAATCGAGCCACAAAACTTTGCCGTTCAGCCCCTGAAGCTCATTGAACCCACTAATCCAGTCAAGCCTCCAACGCCAGAGAAGGCCAAAGTAGAGGCAAATCCAAAAATAGTCTGGACGGACAAAATGGTGCATGAATCAATTTATCAATTGTTCATGGACACTATGTTCGCATTTTTTGACAAACACAAGTACAGAATTCCGCCTCTAGGCGTGTCTCGTGGGAAGATGTATCGTGGACTTGGATTCCTAGAGACGCGGGCCAAATTCGAGCAGGGGATAAAGGACCTCAAGCATAAAGTCATCGAGTCGGAACCAAATGTGGAGATCGGTTCAATATCACTGCCAATCTATGACAATGACGGCGTTGTTATCATGGCAATGCGCGAGTTCCCTCTGCCCTTGCTTGGTCCTCTAAAGGATGGGACGGAAAAGAGGGCGCCACCAAAGGCACCTAACAAACCGAAGGAGCCTGAGAAACCTGGGAAGTCGGGGTTGAGAGTCCTTCGTATTGTCAACACAAATAATCCGAAGCCTCAAAAGGTGAAAGCAAAGCGTTTGTATACGACCTTACCTTCTAAGCAGTCAAAGATTAACATTGCTACTTCTGCGTCAAGCAATTCCCACCGTGGGCGTTTCGATGCACTTGCAGAGTTGAATGAAAACGATATGGATGGTGATATGCCATTCTAGCATGAGAAGCACAATCTCGTGCAAGACGGCAAGAGTTGAGGCTTGATTCTGAGGCTAAGATCTGCTCACCTTGATCAACAACGTCGTCTGCGAGCCATTTGCAAGTATACAATCTCACAGTAGCTGCTGAGCGGCTGGCTCCTCTCACAACACCATTCAGACACAAACAATTCGCTTGCTTTTATTCATTTGCGTTTTTGCTCCTACTTGCCGCTTTCAGATCATGTCATCAGTGGCATCTGCTAGAAATGGCTTCTTTCCTTTCGAATCATGCAGTCGCAGATCTCACGACAACGGTAATGGCTTCTTCATTCCACTTACCTACTCAGGCTCTTCAGATCTCACATCCGGCGGAGTGATTGCTGATGCCGTAGAGCATGGGGGTTTCTGATGGTTAGATATGGTCTTTGATAGCTGTTACCCTTTCGCTCTTGTGGAGTGCATTTCCTCTCTCTACTCTTCCTGTAGTTGGCACTGGCCTTTCTGTAAGAATCCGCACGCTGTGCTACCCGCTTCTTTGCAAGAATCCTGACAGATAGATGCGCTGAGCGCATACACAATGAAAGAATGAAATTTCCCAGCGTGTACGATGAGTGACGTACCTGCTACGCCGACACTCCTGCTTTAAGCATGCCCTTGCAGCCCGGGTTGAGATAAGCTTTGTATGCAGCCAGGAAGTGATTGGATGGCATCGACGGCAAGGTAGGTACCTGTAGAAAGACAGATGATCGAGGTAGGGTATCCTGATGTGCAGCAGCCTCAAAGTTTATTGCGAGGCAGGAGACGAGTCAGAGTAGAGATATGTGCGTACCTTGCCTTTCGGTACGGTGCCTTGCCCACACCATCACGGCCACGGTAGCTCCAGGACCATGCTGCTTGGATGCCATGTTACTTACCTCCCTCCCATCTTGCCGCACCGCGCACCACATCCATCCCTCTGGAATCTGGCAGCCTGGCAGCCTGGCAGCCTGGCAGCCTGACAGCTCTGGCATGTACACTGTCACGACGGGGTCGCGGTCTGGCCACTCAGTGTCGGCTCCCTCGGCCTGTCACGAGACGGCAACACCGTGGCGTCATCTCATCTCTCTCATCTGGTCCCAAGGTCGCTGGTCGGCCGTTTTTTATCTGATGATCTTTTTCCCAAGATACGATACCTATCCACGCGCCACCCACAGTCCACCCACAACCCACCTCCCACTGTGGGAGACTCGGCATAATAGGCCAAATGGTGGGTTTTAGTGCATTCAGGGTCGGCTTGGGGCTATCCACCAATGGTCAGCAAACACCCCAGTGCTGCTTTTGGCTACGGTAGGTGCCTGTGCTCTCCTCCGGCTCTAGCTCTCGCACCTAAACACCGTATTACAGTACACGAGCTGGCGCGGGCTACTCTACGGTCGACTGGCAGAACACGAGCCTAAAAGCGGCATTGCCACACCATCTGCCGACTCTTTAGTCCATACAGCCCACCTTGCATAGTCCGAGCACTCGGTGCAAAGAGCACTGCAGCACTGCACTACGCAGCAGTAATCAAACAGCCAGGTACAGGTAATGAGGACAACAATGAAAACAGCGATGATAATCTCGATAAATGGTAGTAACAGTAAGACAGCCTGTCATACCGAGGCCTTGGCTTAGGTGGTGGGCATACGAGTCGCCGATGGTACGAGTGCTGAGTTGTTGAGGGCTACAGGCTCGCGTCGCCCTACGTGTCTGCTGGAGTGCCTATGAGTGCCCGTCCAGTAGTGCTGTGGGTGGCAGCCACGCAGGCACTGGCAGCTCGGCGCCCGGCAAGACGGTATTTCCGAGGGGGCGAACAAGAGTCGCGGTCGCATGCTATCGTGGCTATCTGCGGAATCTAATCAGGGCGCGGCGGAGACGCAGGCGGCGCGGGGCCAATGGGCAGGGCGGCAGGCGCTGCTGATCGGTGATCAGTGATCAGAGGATAAGATAGCGAGGAGATGCCGTACTTAGATAGTGGAAAAGGGTTTGCTGGCCTGCTGGGCCTGCTGGGCCTGCTGGGCCTGCTGGGCCTGCTACGCTGCTTCAGGCTGGCCTGGTCGGGTTTAGCACGCTGGCGGGAATTAAAATGCTTGATTGACGAGAGCCAGCGTAGGCTGCCGGCGCTGGGCCGGGCAGCCAACCAGCAGCCTGCTGTTGTCAGCGGGCCCGCCTGAATGGCTGGCTAGCGAGCGTTAGCGAGCAGTAGCGCCGCTCGACGCGCCGTGTGCTGACCCGCCGTGGCCAGTCCTGACCAGCCCTGAGGCCCAGATTACGATGCCCTGCGCTGCCCTGCGCTGCCCTGCGCTGCCCTGCGCGCCCGATCTTCCAGCGGCCTCCAGCCTGTGCCGTGCTGCGCCCGCGCTCATCCCATCGCCCAGCGCCCAGCGCCCAGCGCCTGCCCACCCCCTAAGCCTGGCCGGTCCCTCTGTTTTCTGGGCAGCGCTGGAGAACACCGTGTCATCTCGCCCACTGCCCTCCTGCCCTGCCGTCCGACCTGGGCGTCTGCGACTGCAGTACAGTACAGTACAGTATCCCGTCGCCGCAGCCATCTCCGTCTTGCCTGCCTGCCTGCTTACTTGCCTGCCTGCCCCGTCCGCTCGCTGCTCACGCTGGAACAGGCCCGGACAGAGACAAAGACAGAGCAGACCAGACGCGGGACTGGAGGCAGAACCAGGAAACAGGGGTCCTGCTACGGCAGCACTGCATCTGGCGACCTGGGCCCGCCACTACGCTACTCTATCTGCTCCGGCTCACTTACGTGACGGGTAGCAGGCAGGCTGGGCTGTTAGCCAGTTGCGACACACCTTAAGAATCCCCTACCCCGTGCATCGCCGCCATTGCGCCTTACCCTACTCGAGCACTCGCCTTCGCCTTCGCCTTCGCCTTCGCCTTCGACTCCGACTCCCGACTTCGACTTCCTGTCCATCTTGGCCTTTGTCTCCTCTGCACCCCAGAATTCCAGCCGACACTGCTCCTGCTCCTGCTCCTGCTCCTGCTCCTGCTCCCTCTCCCACCCCGTCTCACGCCCGACGCGACCCAGTCCCTGCGCTTCCTCATCGCGCGAGTCAGCAGGCACCGCGAGGCCCTCCCTACGGGCACACGTCGAGCGCGGCCAAGGCGAATCCTCCTTCCCACACCCCGACAGGCTTGGGTAATCCTAGCCACGCGAGGCTGACCGTCGCTCCGTCTGCCTCCACGCTGCATCCCTCACGACTTTGTCCTCAACCACATAATGCGCTGTGATATGAGCTGTATTCTCTGATCTGTCCTCCTATCGCCGTCCCAACCTGCCGTCAGAGACCTTCTCTATCAACCTCCGCCACCTCTGCCACGTGAGCCTCGAGTTTCAGCCACTACACGCCACCAGAGAGGCAAACGGCAAAAGGCCAGCAGGCTCGACTACTGCAGCCCAACGAGTTCGCGCTCCTCTGGTCTATTTTCTTACATTGCCTTGGCACTGTCTAATCTGTGCCCTCGCCGTAAACGCATCTCCACAGACACGACACGACTCTACTGGGTGCATCGAGAGTTGACGGGCCGCATTTTCTTATCTACTCTTGCAAAGGCTGGCGACTGTGCTGTTCGGTCGACGCTCTTAACTATACGATCGCGAACGATCTTGATAATCTACTGATAACCTAGTATATCTCAGTACATCTTGCCGACTTCCTGTTATACGGGTGCTCAACAACTTAAGCCATATCTACCCCTCTCCTCTCGGTCTAAAAGCCTCAAAGGTTTGGCCTACTGTCACACACATGCTGTACGCTCCGACGCACGTTGCGTTTCGCGGGACTCAAGTTTAACGTCATGGCCGAGGTAGCATTCTCGGTTTTGCAACGGACACAGAGTGATGAGCAAGCGCCTGCCCGTTCTTCACTTCCGACCCGACCATTGTCAAAAGAAGACCTCGAAATGGCAGGGCACCTGGTTGAGCATTCTCAACTGTTAAGAGATGGAAAGGACGACGGCAGCGCTGAGCGAAAACAAGAGATATCGCCTCGAATAAACCCGTATGAGGCTTATGAATCAGGCGTACCCACTTCCAACGGAGATCCTTTCGATCAAGCGAGGCAATTCACGCCCAGATTAGGATCCGTAGATGGCAGTCAACAGGATGAATTCTACGCTCCACAGGAGTCTGTGCCAAGTGGGCAGATCTGCAGGTACGGTCAGCATCTCTGCATTACTCTGCCACAGCTAATCGATTACTAGCAATTGTGCCACAACTAGAACACCTTTATGGCGACGATCTCCTCAAGGAGCCACCATCTGTAATGCCTGTGGATTATACCAGAAAGCACGTAATGCTTCTCGGCCTTCCAACCTCAAAAGACCGCCCTCCACTGCTATTACTCCGTCTAGCCAATCTACGTCCCCAGAGCAGAGGACCTCGCCATTAAGAGCTTCAGCGCCGACTCATTACTCTACAGCTACAGCCACTTACGTGCCTACAGATCACACTTCGTCTGGTTCGTGTCCTGGCGGAGGTCGCTGTAACGGAACTGGTGGTGCGGATGGTTGTGGCGGTTGTCCTGCCTTCAACAATAGGGTTTCAAAAACTGCAAATATCACTCTTGCACCAGAACGTCAGACAGTTACCCCATCGCAAAGCCAATCCGATTCTGCAGCAGACGCACCATCTCCGGTTGATATCAATGCACTGAATGTCCAACAGCAAAATACGACTGTTGTTGTAGCATGCCAGAATTGTGGGACCACGATCACCCCTCTTTGGCGGCGGGATGAGAGTGGTCACACAATCTGCAACGCTTGTGGTACGTTTTTTCCGAAGCCCATCCTTTGCAAAGCATACTGACAAAATACAGGATTATACTATAAACTTCACGGCGTTCATCGACCGGTAACCATGAAGAAGTCTGTCATAAAACGTCGAAAACGGGTCGTACCGGCAGCATTAGGGTCGCAAGCATCAGGGGCTGATGCCTCTAATAACAATGCAACAGGATCTCCCGAATCGGACAGGGCCTCCCCGACCAACGAAACCCTTGATCAACGAGGAAGTATAAATCCCGATGGTTCTATCAATCTCGGCTTCAGATCACGACCTGAACCAAGCCATGATTCAATGCGAGAACCGATTCGAGAACTTCCTCGAAATCTTTTACCCGAACCAACAGCAATGATGCGGAGCCTAAGCGGTCAGGAGCGGCATGCACCTCCTGGCGACCTGACACTGTATGCATCTAATCCACAAAATCATCAACAATATAACGACACCTCATCTCTGAATAGCGACAACAAACTCCCGCCAATGGCAGCATATCCTCCTTCTTCACAACGGCGTCCTTCGCTTTCACCCAGCTTCCTTCTTTCACCAAATCGGAAACGCTCCTTCTCAGTCTCCGAGACAGAACCTCGGCCAACGATCAATGATCAGAACTCAAAACGTCTATCGTCTATCAAGTCCATTTTAAACCCCACAGGGCAAGGCTCTGAAGATTCCTCTTTAGATCCAACCCTCCGATCTCCAGGAACGAGATATACATCAGCACCGAGTCCAAGATCATACACGCCTGGTTCCGTGGCTGCACCGGTGAATACACCTGGCAGTGTATGGGATTCACAGGGCGAGGTCGAGAGAGCAAAACTAGAACGAAGAGCAGAACTACAAAGAGACGCAGAGAGGATGAGGGAAGCATTGGCGGCAAAGGAACGGGAACTAGCGGAACTCAATGAATAGAACGCCATGTGGATGACGAGAAAGCGGCGATGTGCATAGCATTGGGCGGTGTGTTTAGCAAAATGCATGGCGAAGGAATTATCAGGCGTTCTCTCTAGCCCGCATGAACAGTGGCGTTACCGGCATACAGTAATATGTCTAGCCTCTCGAATGGCTTGGACATCCGGGAGGATCACAGCACCTCTATCGGGAGGATCACAGCACCTCTATACGCATCCGACTTGGAGCTGTATATATGTAAAAGCATTCTTTGAGAATTATTTAATTTGATGAACCTTATAACAAGTTGATCGCTACAACTAGGTGCTTAAATAATAAGTATCCCGACTTGCACATGATAGAAGTATCAGGAGGCTTAGAGACCCGGTTCATCTCCAATCGGAGAGTCTACAAAATTTGAAACAATCTGATTGTCTTATGTAACAGGTTCTACGAGATAATACCACTTCATGCTAGAAAATAAATTGTGATCCGTTCTTCGTTGTGTATTTTGGCCTTGAAATATTCGTATTGCTACGCCGCTGTACGCCAAAACTGATACATGAATAGAAAGTCTACGACAAGGACGAAAATCGTCGAGATATTGTAGTATTGTGAGATCATAGTCATAGATACCATCAGTATGCTCCTACTTCCTCAGTGCCCGCGGTTATGTATCGTCATTTACACCTGCTCAGCACCCCATCCACCGTCCGCCTCCCGCATGTTTGCAGGCGGCTCGATGGAGGGAATGAACTCCAAAGCAACGTATGCCAGACCTACACCACCAATGATAGTACCGGCGATATAACGGATCACGAGGTCGTGGAACAGGATAGTGCCGACGAAAATGTAAACTAGGTAATGAGAATTAGTATTGCCCATCAATCTGAATGCCGGGGGCGGGCTTACATCCTCCACGGCCGAGGAAGGAGAACAAGAAAGATGCATAACGAGACACCTGAGGGGGAATTTGGAACTCTGCATGTGATGTTAGTATATGGTGGGGAGTAGGTAAGTTCTCGTAAAGCAGTTCGTAAAGCTTCCCGAGTCGCTCGAAGTGAACTGACCTAGAGCACCAACAGCTGTGAAAGAACACAATTAGCTTTGGAAGATCAGGCTCATCCGAGGAGACTTACCAAGACCGAATATGATCACGTAAACACCGATGATGATTGATTGACTATGCTACGTCAGAAGTCGCACCGTAGGTAGAACCAGAGGAGCCTTACAGTGTGGACGAGAAAAATTGCGAGATACCACCCAAGATCATAACAACAGCTACAACCAAGTTGACGATTCGACTAAATGCATATAACTGTTAGAACGACTCCCATGAACTAGTAGTGGCATGCAGATTGACAGAGCTCTCGCCGGCGCATGGGGTGCAGCAGCACTCACAATATGTCGGAGAAGTCCATTGTGATGGATTTGATCACTGAAGGGACAATAATGTTGTTGTAGCGAGAAGATGAGGTGCGATTTACTGTCTGCGGGTTGTTTCAGTAGTATGCGACGGTATTTCGTGATGTTCAAGACGACAGATGACGATGTGCTGCCGCGCAAAAGAGCTGACAAGGAGGTTGGAAAGATGGCTTCAACGCCTAGGCGTCTAAGGCGCTACTGGAATCCCTGCCGAAATAACTTGTAGCCTTGCCGTAAAGGCATCTCCACAGTTTAAGCGACATCCGACTTTAGATGCTGGAATTACCAATTCTGTACTGAGGCTGATTGCACCGCTTTCCCACTCTTTATGCGGTCGTACAGCTGTCGATGTGGCAGAATCTCGCAGATTTCCAGGCGCGCTGGCTAGCCATACGATGGTGACTGCTAGGCTGGAATCTCCTCGGTATCGACTTCGCAAAGCTGGCTACTCCATGGCCAGTTCTACTCAGGAATGAAGCTGAGAAGTTGGAAGAATTTAGGTGATCTATAGAAACTTGCTGGTACATGGATATACGCATGTATGGCTGCTGTTTACAGCTTGGCCTTTGTACTCAAAACATCCTCGACAAGTTCCAGAGCACCTTCAGAGCAACCATAGGAACCCTGATAGCCCCATCCGCCGTGGCCATAGTTATGCACAACCCAAGTTCCATTGATCTTTTCCTTCTCGACACGGACTCCATTGGTTCGCAATGGCCTAAGACCAACGCCATGTCTAATCACACTAAGTCCTTCAATTCCCTTTCCTCCTGTAAGTTCGGGGCACATGTCCACTGCACGCTTCATAATCCTGAGCGCAGTATTAGGGTCGGGTTGAGATTCCCAGCTTCCTTTTTGATATGTGCCGCCGAGAATGGTTCCGCCTCCAGCTGCACGTTTCATCATGTATGTTACCTCATCGTCGCCATCGTCGGTACCACTTATGCAATACATAGAGGTAGGCTCGTTTCGGACCACAACAATCTGACCACGTGCTGGGATCACATTCTTATCCATGACCCCGCCGAGCTTAGATGCAAGCAGGCCGGTGCAGTTGACAATAATATCTGCTTTCTTGCCAGAGTGATGTAGGCTGGCCGCATCTGAGATATGGGCAAGGACTTCGCGCTTGAGAATTACACCATTCTTAACGCATTGCCCAACTAGATATGGGAGGTAGATCGCTGTGTTGATGCAAACAGAGGTAAATGCACTGGCAGAATCAACCCCAGGTGGGAGGTCCTTTTTGTCCAGCACCCTAAAGTCTGGCACAACATCTTTGAACCAAGGGCCTGTAGAGGACAGTTCATTAAACCATTGACCAGTAGTTGAGTCGGCATCCTTTATGCGGCTATATACTACAGCATCTTCGGAATGTCAGCGCGAAGTCCTTATTCATTTATGGTAGGACATACTTTGAAAATGAAGACCAGCCTCTGGCACATCTTTTGCAAGACGATAAAGCTCCGGCCAGGTATTCTTCTCCCACCTATTCTCAGCCTTGCTTGATATACTGTTTGCTAATTAGCAAGTATGGTCTGGGAAGAAGTCGAAGAGACTGACGGAAAATAGTTTGCCCCGGCCCATGGAGAAGTGTACTCGATGTCGTAATCGCCGGGCATGTGCTTGGCCACAATGGTGACGCGGTAGGACGGGTTCTTGGAAAGCAGAAGAGCGGTGGTGAGACCCGAGACGCCAGCCCTAGCAAACTATTAGCAGAAGTTCTGAGAATGTATTGAAATAGTTGCGGACCCAACAACCACGATGTTAGCCATGAGGATATTTTGGTGGTCGCTTTCACCGCGAGGATGCAATAAACAATAGACGCAGCTCAGCAATTACCAAAAGACTCTTTGTTGTTCAATAGCGCCACTGTAAAGCTAGAGTCACAGATCTAGAAGACGGCAATATATACTCCAATATGTACTCGTACTCCATTATCTCTCTGCTCTTACGAGATTCCCCGGCCAGGGACCCACCCCGCCGCCGCGGCGGTGCCGCAAGTCGGACGGCAGCGGATAAGCCAAGTAGTTAGTCACATTGCAGTGATTGCAGTGCGGCGATAAGAAGTCCAGCATCTAATCTCGTACTCGTGATATTTTCTTCAAGGTTCTTGTATGTACTGAATATTATTAATGTACTCTACCATACGATACCGCACTATTGATGCATAGCTAGAGCTACTACTTACACAATTGCCATCCCGCGGCTAACAGAGCATTATGAGTTCATAGGGCTCACCGCAAGCCACTGCTACAGAGCCGTTACGACTTAACGCCCCTTTAGATGGTTACATCATGCACCATGCACCATGCACCAGAGCATCTCCGCGCAACTACGCAGTCGGCCACCTCTGGACTAGGGTAAGCATCGGTCGACGTATACGTGCGAGTTTCGTAAAAGGGTCAGCTGGTGAGGAATTTTGCTGTGACTTACTAATTCACGGCGTGCAGATGCTCGGTTTTTATTTACAGAGTTTCGAGCTGGGCATTCATCGCTCTAAGAAGGTTCAACGGCCGAGTTATATCTGCTCGCTGGTTGTGCGGCATCCGCACAAGCCGATCGCACTATGGTCCCAAAGTGAGAAATTTGGGCACTTGTGGAGGTTGAAGAGCTGGACCCTCACGCTATAGGGAAAATAGGAGTATATTACCTCATAACTGCTTGGGGCATTTTCTCCTGTTGAGGTAGTTTTGTATGTATTGTACTTGTACATATGATTTTATTCTTCTCGGTTCATTCTGGGCTGAATCACCAAGCCTTTGAATCACCAAGTTCTAAATCACCAAGTCATTAAATCATCGAGCCACTGAATCACTGGATCACCGAATCACCAGTGTACTACAGCATTACTATATAAACCTGCTCTGCTGCGCTTCTTGCTGCCCTACTCGCTGCCCTACTTACTGCCCTCTTTGCTGTCCTTTATTCAAATACCCAATCCTATTTACTCTCGACATCATACTTGCACAAGTCACTCATCATTCATCAATATCGAGTTCTGACGATCCGACAACTCGCAATAACTCAAAACCACCAGGCAGTCGCTGCCGCTGCCAGCCAAGCTCCCCGCCTTATTTGTCTCTTCTCCCTTTTCCTCTTTTCCCCTCGCCCCCTTCCCTGGGCTCCTCCGCTCCCGGGAGTTTTCGGTGTTCGACACTGCGGAGTTCTTGCCTTACGCCGCCTAGGCCGGCTTGTGGGTTTGCGGGCTTGTACGGCCGGTTCAAATAGTCGCCAAGTGTGACGCGGGTACCCATTCTGCCATTACGCTATTGTCAGATTGCCAGCCGGAGCCTCACCAAAAGTGTACTCCAATACAGCGTACTTCCGTACGTACAGTTGGCAGTCCTCCCGACCGCAACCCCCTCCAATACTCGCGACCCTTCTTCTTCTACCTTGATGAAGTTCGTCAATCCTTCACCACATCTCCAGCTTCACGGGTTTGCACCCGTGCCTTGCCAATCATGCCTGGCTCTTTAGAACAGGTCGAGTTCCCGTTGCTTGCAAAGCTTGGGCTCAAGGTTGCAGATATTCGTGGTGATGGTAAGTCTTCCCCACAACGCTGCAGGTTACACATATGCAATGCTGACTGCGTGTGCCTTCAAACAGGTAATTGTCTGTTCAATGCTCTCTCCGACCAGGTTTACGGCAACCAGAGCCACCACCACCAGATTCGTGCTCGCGTGGTCAAATACATGCGCGAGAATGCCTCCCACTACAAACAGTTTATTAGTGTACAGCCTGGTGGCGGGCAACGCCGGAATCCAAAGCGGAAGAACGCAGGTGCATATTCGTCTTCCTCATCTCTTACGTCGCCTGATCAAGAAGAAATTGATCGTGCCTTCGAAACCCACCTAACCACTATGGCTCAGGACGGCGAGTACGGGGACAACATGGAGATTTGCGCATTTGCGTCCGCCTATGGGATTGATGTCAAAATATACCGGAAGGCCGTTGCATTAATGGTATCTGCACCAGATAATGGTACCCAGAGACCCACTGCACATATTGCTTATCACGTACGTTGCTCTCTAACAGCCACCTGAAGGTGGTTTTCACCTTCGGCAACCACTATCAAAGATACTAACATTTCAACTAGAAATGGCAGCATTATTCATCGATTCGAAATATCAACGGCCCACATACTGGACTCCCACAAATTCCTACCGCGACACTTTCTGCTCAAGATGACTCCCAAAACCAACCAACAGCAAAAGCTAAAACATCTAACGCTGCCCAGTGCAAGCTCGATGCCGTGGCCAGTTCACTTCCATATTATGCCGACCGAGAAACAATCAGAAAGGCATTGGAAGAATGTAAAGATAGCGTAGATGCCACCATCACCTTACTTATGGATATGGAGGAACGAGGCAGCGTATCCTCTCAGCCAGGAAGCTCGAGTACTGAGCGTGATCCTGATAGTGATGATGACTCGTTCTGCGGCCCAAACAAGAAGCAGGATCGTCGAATGAGCCGAGCGACGAAAGCTGTCTTGAAAGAGAAGGCTGGGGAGCGTAAGGCTGCCGCCTCACATGTAAGGGCTGTTGCCAAATCCGAGCCAACCACAATCCAACAACAGACCTCCATTAGACTACCCGTCAGACCCCACAATGTTCCAATCCCAAAACCTGTCACTCGGCCTCTAAAGAAGGAAGAAGATGGTGGTACCAACAATTTTAGGCATGAAGTCGAAGAAGCCGATGATGATACAGCTTCAGAGTCCTCCGGAACAAGTCGTTCACAATCGAAGAGTATTGAATTCGATGCAGCAAAACCATTATTCAAGATCTCCGTCAATACTCAAAAGACGAATCACAAGCAAACTGCCCCTCAACGCAAACAAGTTGTTGCTCGCGACCGCATTACTCAAAAAAAGGCTGCCCAAAAGGCTGCGCGAATGGAAAGCAAGCGCAAAGAAGCAACAGGATCCCGTTTAAACGAACTCACTTCCAACAATGTCAACAAAGCATCTCCTCCCCTAAAGCTTAATAGTGGTATCAAGACCTTGTATATCTAATTTCACATTGACACCTCAACCTCCACCCATGTCACACCTCAACGCGATTTTTTTATCAGCACAGCGTATGCATACCTTTGTTTTAGCGAGCACCATCAGGCGTATGGCGGTGAGGAAGACATTGACCCTTTTGTTTACAAGGGTCACGTAAAGCACGATGGTTCTGAAGCGCTCAGACATCGTCGTGGTATCTGGCGTTTTGCACTTCTTTTTCTCTATTCTACGATCGAGGCCGATCATCATGTAAAACGGAGACGACTATACAAATTAGAATGTGCCAGGGTTGCGCACCTTTAATGGCACAAGTCATAGCAAGAAGAGTCATTTGTATTTAGATCCTGCAGAGGCAGGCCATAGAACCAAATACAGATGTTGACCCCAATATCAAATAGATCTATTGGGGTTGACCTTAGCCTTTTATTCACGCCCCAGTGACCTTTCGCGCTTTCTGGTTATTTGGTGCCAACCGGCTGCAAGATTGAAGCAGCTACCACTACCCCCTCCCCTGAAAATCTGTAGTCATCTGTATTTATCAGATCTCCAGCAGCCTGATTGGTGAGTTATCTTTGATTCTATACTGTGATTGGTTA
This sequence comes from Aotearoamyces nothofagi, assembly GCA_015345905.1. Classification (NCBI taxonomy): domain Eukaryota; kingdom Fungi; phylum Ascomycota; class Leotiomycetes; order Leotiales; family Tympanidaceae; genus Aotearoamyces; species Aotearoamyces nothofagi. The sequence continues at coordinate 525,624 of JADDTR010000022.1, forward strand.
GGCAACATCTCTGAGCTTAGAGATAGATCACCTGGCCGAGGCCCTCGGAAACCACCACGAGCAGCTACAAATACTCAGAGAAGGGGATGGCAGCAAGCGCAGCTGTTGATTATCTAGATCCAAGCGTCGCTCGACGGATCTGTCAGAGCCAGACCGGAGCGAAGAACTAGAGGTCTCACCGGGAGTCACGCAAGCGTCTCTGGCGTGTTAGGAGGTGTGTATATATGTGTAAATGTTTTTAGAAAAATTAGACGGAAACTCTAGATGATCTAATATAGATGATCTAATAAAGCAAAATGGCCATCCATGCCAATGCTGCTGACGGGACGGCACGAGGCGGTCCGTCTCCCACAGCCAGGGGGGTCTGCCTATCAAGAGATGGCTCGCGAGGTGGGCACAGCCTGGCTCTCTGTGCGCCTTGGCGAGATGCTCCCGGACAGGGCGGAGGGGGGGAGCAGGAGGGCCACACGACGCGCTGGAGAGGGGGGGGCTAGGAGAGGCGGCGGGCGGCGTCGGTGAAGAACTGGGTCCTCCACTCGCGGCGCCGGTTCTCCATCTCCCAGAGGGTGCAGGGGCCGCGGGCCTCCCAGGCCCAGGCCAGGTGGCCGGGGAGGGGCGGGGGCCGCAGGGCCCTGGTCCGGAGGCTGGCGAAGGAGGAGGAGAAGCAGAAGGCGGCCAGGTCGCAGAAGATGGCGAAGAAGGGGGGCGCGGCGGGGTCGGGCGGCGGGGCGGCGGGGTCGGGCGGGGGCTGCAGCCAGTCGCCGCCGATGCACTCGACGTCGAGGGCGATGCGGCGCAGGCGGCGCCAGCCCGGCAGCTTGTCCGAGCAGTAGTAGCAGCGCGGCCCGCAGAAGCTCTGCACGCGCAGCTGCGAGACGTTGCGCGTCCGCTGGATGAGGAGGTCCCACTGGGGCTCGTCGTGCGCTTCGAACAGTTGGGGGTAGGGCAGGAGGGCGAGGTCGCGTGGGGTGGTGCTGTGGTGGGCCAGTGTTAGGCCAAAGCCCCCCGAGAGGTGCGATGGTAGGCTGGAGGGGGGGGGGATGAGAAGGAATGAGGGAGGGAAGATGAAAGTAAACAAGAAAAAGAAAAAAAGACTCACGGGATGATGACATGCAGCTTCTTAACCAGATCGCACGCCTCGTCGCACAGTTCTCCCATGCTGTCTCTGAGGCCGGACCCGTCCCCAGTATCCAGCGTGAAGGTGAACTCGTTCTGCCCGTAGTAGACCGCCAAAGCCTCCCAGTACAGCTCCGGATCAGTCCGCAGCGCCTGCAGCAGGACCGGCGTCTTCTTCTTGCCCTTCTCGTCCGGCAATCTGACGAGACCGCAGCCGTAGATCATGTTTCTGATCTCGGGCGGGAACCTTCTCAGGCTGGGACGCGCCGTGGTGGCGGGGATGGTGACGCGCTTCTTCTGCTTGCTCCGTGGCTGGAGAGCGGATTGGCGACGAGGTGTAAGATCGTACGGCATGTCCAATGGGGGTAGGGGATAAGATAACTTCGGAGAAGATTTCGAGTTGGTGGCCATGTTCGAGAGGAACAGCACGCGGGAATGGATGTCTGAGGAAGAGACCAAATGCAAGATGGAAGTTGAACGAGTCGGACGAGTCGGACGAGGGTAGAGAAAGTTGCGAGATGAGCCGCACGAGGGGATGATTGCAGAAGATGAAATGAAACGAGCCATGAAGTTTGGGTTTTATAGCTGTAGCTATCTGCCTAAAAAAGTGATGAATTCACTTGTAAAGCCACAAAGCCACCTTTAAGAACTAAGGAATAGACGATGAACCTCCTTTGATTCATTTGTACGTACAACCTCATCGGCCACGAACCCCCATACGTCTACATCCACCACTGTCGATCCGAAATGGTCCAATTGATGACCGTGCTTGCATCAAAGTTTGCGCCTCATATCCAATTTACTCGGCGGTAGGAGAAACCTTCTCAATCGCAACCTTCAATGCCTGTGCGTTGGCACCAACAACCTCGCCGACCTTCTCACCGTCCTTGAAGATGATGAAGGTAGGCATGGCACGGATATTAAGATCTTGTGCAACATCTGGGACTTCATCAACATCAAGTTTGATGAAGTGGGCGGATGGATAAGCCTCGGAGAATCTGAGTGGGGCTCGTTAATATCCGTCAACAAGTCTGTAGGGAGCCGGAATTGACATACTTGACGACCTGAGGCGCAATGACCTTACATGGTCCACACCATGTTGCGAAACAGTCGAGAATAACGACTTTGTTGGAGGTCAGGGCGGTGCTGAACTCTTCCTTGCTGCATCGAGAGACATGTTAGCAGATGCTCACCAGGACGATTCCCAAAATCGCACCACCTCCGCAGCGTCCAGACTGGGCACGTCGCAGTAGACAAGGCGTCGGGTGCATCGGTTGATAACTTACGTGGCAATGTTGTGAACACCCATTCTTGCTGATGTAGTCTGAAATGATCTGACGAGGCTGTTGGAGCGTGTGTAGTTGATTCGAGGCCTGATTGAGGTGGTGGTAGCTGGTCTTGCTGTGAGCAGGGTGCGAGCGAGCTTTGATGATGCGGACATTCACAGCGGGAGAGACAAGAGGGATGCGGGTTTTATATGGAGGTGGAGAGTGTGCAGGAGGGAGAGGGAGGTTGACAATGGGATTTCTAAGGTGTGGACGCTTCTGGGCGATGACGATTCGGACATAGTGTCCCGCACCGCTGCTTGCTGACTCACGAAGCGAGAGCCAGAGCACGTTCGACTGCCGGCCCCGCCGCTCTTGCTGGCGTACCTGAGGAACGAGGCCGGCGAAGCACGCAAGGCCGCAAGGCTGATAAATCAACCTGATGGCAGGCAAAGCAACTGCTTATGCAGCCTTGGCCGTTGGTTAACGAATTCGCGGGTTCCAGGCGCTTTGGGATCCCTACGCCCCCCTCGTGCTGTGCGTGCGAGGCGCCGATGCTCCAGCGTACATCTCAGCGCCTCTCGACGCGCTCAAGGAGCAAGCCTACCAGGACGGCACGGGTCTGTTCTGGGACTCCACCTCGTCAAATCCTACCGTCGATCAGGCTTCCGATGCCTGTCTTGTGTTTATCAACGCGTTTGCCACAGAAGGTGCTGATCGTATCGGCCTCCGAGGTTCGTTTGCCCTTTACTTCCTCTCCAGCTGTTCTAAGTTCTTTCAGATGACTGTTCCAATGGGGTCATCCAGAACGTAGCTGCCTGTTGCAGCAATAGAATTGTAATAATTCACAACGCCGGCATTCGTCTCATCGACCAATGGATAGACCACCCTAATATCACAGCTGTCATTTTCGCTCATCTTCCTGGCCAAGACAGCGGACGTGCACCTGTGCAACTTCTTTACGGCTTTCAATCCCCTTCGGTCAAACTTCCCTATACAGTTGCTATGAATGAAAGCGATTACAATACTCTTTCTCCCTCTTTTCCGGAAGGAGAATTCCAACTCTTCCCTTAGAGTAGCTTCAGTGAAGGGATCTATATCGACTACCGCAACTTCGATGCCAAGAATGTTACCCCGCGATTCGAATTCGGGTTTGGACTTACTTACACGACCTTCGCCTTTTCAGATCTCGAAATCGAGTTACTCCCTGGCGTATCGACTTCTTACCTGCCTCCTTCGTCACCGGTTCTGGAAGGCGGAATTGCTTCACTTTGGGACGTCATAGCTCAAGTTCATGCAACAGCCTCGAATACCGGATTGGTGGACGCTGCAGAAGTAGCACAGCTTTATGTTGGCATTCCTGGTGGACCGGTGAAACAGTTGAGGGGTTTCAGCAAGGTGGGCGTGCCGGCGGGAAGTAATGTTACTATGGAATTTGATCTCACAAGAAGGGACTTGAGTGAATGGAGTGTGGGAGAGCAAAGTTGGGCTTTGCAGCAGGGGAGACATTCAATTTTACGTTGGTAGCAGTAGTAGGGAACTGCCGCTCGCTGGGACGTTGACTGTTGGATGAAATAGTGGAAGGTGATAAACGGGGAACCCTATAGATGCCAGAGAGGAAACACCTATCATATAATAATCATTCTACATTCCTATTTCAGTAAGTGAACAGTTCTGTCCACAATTAGAAGAGTAATTTGAATCAAATTGATACATTTGTATCGTGAGATTTACATGTGCCTCTAATGTATAGGGTTAGGGGTCAATTGTTATTGTATTGTAGCTACAACTACCGTACATCATCTTTAAGCAGCAGTTCCTGGTTCCTGGACCCAGATGCAGCAGTACCACGCGAACTATAGGCGCTTCTCCAATTTACAGCTCCCTCCTAGAACTACAGCTTTGTCCTCATCTGTGGACAAGATACAAAGCTAAGCTGCAATCTAGTGACTGGAGGACCCAGTGGGACGATCCCGAGTTTGCTTATTCTTAGTGGTGGAGGCAATAAACCTACAGTCTTCTATAAGTGATGATCTACAAACCATGTCTGCTACAAACAGAAAGTCATAGATGGTGTCCACTAACAACAGCAAATCTCGAACTTATCAGGGGAGAGTCCCCGAACATTCAAATAGCCAACACGTAGGCTCATGGCTACTCAGGATTTTCATCCCTCATTGAATTGTTTTGCAGTAGCTGCCTATCTCCGCGTTATAACCCTAACCCTAAAAAAAATTATTTATAAATTGTAGACCTCTTAGACTATTATAGAGATATAAAACTACTTTACTAGTTATATATTCTTACTCTAGATAGTAATATATTTAATATAGATTATATATATATTAGAAGCTAGAATTTATTAGTTATTTTATTATTAATTAGTAGAGAGATTTAATTTATCTTTAAAGAACAAGATTAAATATATCTTACTAGTCTTCTAGAGTATTAAAATAATAGAGGACTAGTATTATAGACTACTATCTATTCTTATATTCTAGATAATTTTATAAACTAAATACTAGAATACCAATTTTAATAGAAGGAATCTAATCTCCTTTTAATAGTACTTGATTTTAAGTAGAGTATAGACTATTTTTAATTAGTAACTATATATATTAGATAGAGGATTACTTATTATCTACCTTTATAGAATAAGAGTTGTCTAAGACTTTAGAAGACCTTAAATAGAAATAGAGCTTATCAATTCTATAGATTTGATCCTATATAACTTTAGTAATATTATACTATTAATAGTTTATTAATATCTTGATATATAAAGGAATATATAAAGTAGTACAAATATCTATAATATAAGATTAATAGTCTAAAGTAATAGAGGAAAGAGATAAAGAGTATACTTATTTTAGTCTTAAAGGCTAATCTTCTTAGATAACTTTTTCATCTAAGGTATTATAAATTATAATACTATTAAATTAGCTAAAATCTAGATACTCTATATTACTATTATATATTACTATATTTACTTTAGTAGAAGAGTTAAATCTTAAAGAAAAAGAAGAAGAGAGTAGAAATAGAAAAGAGAGCTCTCTTTATAGATAAGAAAAAGCAATTTACTATTTTAAATAGTTATTGTTTCCTTTTAATAAATTATTTATTTTAGATAGTAATCAAATAAAGAAAAGGTTTTATAATACTAAGCTATATACTATTGATAATAAAGAAAGCTTTTATCTATTAATAATAAAGAATAGTAGTAACTTCTATATCTAGTTAAAGATATATAAAAGTTAATTTCTATTCTCAATTTCTCTCTTTTTACTTTTAAGAATCAACTTGAATTACTTTATAATAGACTAGCTAGACTAGACTATAAATAAACAGTCTAGATTAAACTAAATTATAAAAAGCAGTCTAGTCTAGTCTTTAAATACTTTGATTTTTAAATAGTCTATATTATAGTCTTTAAAACTAAACTATAAATAAATAGTCTAGACTAGACTAAACTATTTAGAAATAGTCTAATCTAGTTCTAAAGATCTTAGACTATTTCTTTTCTAAATACTTTAATTACTACTTTTTTTACAATTCTAATACTAAGAGTATTACTATTAAGTATTATTGTTCTATATAGATAAAGAAAGTTATAAAATATTTTTTCTAAAAATAGTTATAAGAGTTCTAAAAACAGCTCTTTATAGTCTAGACTAGACTATATAGTCTAGTTTAGTCTAAACTAAACTGTTTTTAGAAATGGTCTCTATTTTCTATTTAAGACTAGACTGTTTATTTATAGTCTAGTCTAGTCTAGATCTAAACAGTCTAGTCTTTAAAACAGTCTATAAATTACT